>SNQJ01S0079589.1:0-35882 GCA_010110895.2 Picea sitchensis | reverse complement strand
GGTCAACGTTTTACTAATTAGCCAATGAAAAATCACCAATTCATCAATATCTATCACAAAATGACCAAGCCAACAGTATTTTCTATCAACAATAGCTCAATAAATGCTTGATGTCATCATTAATTGTTGAGTTAGAAGGCTTGCTGCGTCAGGTATGACGTCAACCCTAGTTAGTGGCGTTAAGGTTAGTTAGGGTTTCAAAATTTGAAAGTTTGAAAGATGATTTTACACACTACAAGCTCAACGTTGGAAAGAATATCAGTGCCTTAGGGTAAATGGAGTCAAAGTAAGGGCAAAAGATCTCAGGAGGACTTAAACTTAGAGACTAGAGGGTAGGGTTCCAAGGAGCTGCAATGGCAGGGCCCTAGAATCAAAACCCTAAGGGAAGGAGGCTCATTCTGGTGTTGCTTAAGCAAGGCCTCATGCTCCTTCGTCTTTCTCTAAATACACTTGGCAAAACGGCTAGCTTCAAAGTACAGATCTAAAGGAGAAAAGTGTTGCAGGAGCAAGGCTTTTCAAACCCTAGAAGGTTAAAACCCTAGGTGTAGAGTTAACTAGGCCTAGGACGTCTCCTCTCTTCAACCTATACTTTAATGCTAACTCAGAAAAAGGGAGATAAGTGTAGCAACGACTAGGCTATATCTACCTTTATCAATGGCTAAAACGATTTCTCAAGCATGGGGACATGTAGCAATGACCTACTAGTGTGCTTGCTACCTAGGGTTTCAAGATTAAGCAATATAATATCAATATAATAGCAAATGTAAGAAATTAAGCCTACAACCATTCACTTAAGAAGTTTTGCATGAAAAATTCACTTACATATCATGAAGAATGCATAATCAAACCCTAGTTGTAAACCATTTATGAGAGAAACACCATAAATGCCAAGAGAAGTCCTCCAAGAAGAGTTGCGCCTCACTTCCAACACCAAAAATACCAAGCAAAAGGCTAAAATATAGTCTCTCACAAGAGAGTGAGTTATGTCATCTTCAAAATGAGGAAAAACGTCCTCTATTTATACCAATCCATGACCTTTCAATTAAAATTTAGGTCATTAAAACAACCAACAAGGCTGACTACAAAATTTACACTGTTTTTACATTAATTGCTAGAAAAATGACATAATATGAGCAAAAGAGGGACGTCAAGCCCTTCTGAGGGAGACGTTGGCCCTTTTTGGGCATATCTAGCATCCAGAGGCCAGACGTTGGCCCTTCTAGGGCTCCTCCAAGCTGCCACACGTGCCAAACAACCTCATCACACTGCCACACGCTCAGAATAACGTCCTACTTTCCTGGGTGACGTCCTGTCCATCAGAGGCAAACGTTCCATCTGCTGTGGGTGATTCCCCCTAGGCTGGGCTCTGCCAAAGTGTCCTGGTGGAACGCCCTTCTTTCTTCTAGTGCAAAGGCTCATCATAACGTTGTCCTGTCTCTGCCATCCCAACAACCATCTGATGGGCTCTTCAGCCCCATGGAGGTCCGAGCTAATCATATCCCCATGTGTACCGGTCCACTTATGATGGGCTCTCATCCCCATGGAGGTCTGAGCTAATCATATCCCATGTGTCGGTCCACTGGTACGTGTCCACTAATGCATGGCCAAGGGAAAGGGGGTCTCATCACCAGCCAGCCTTATCATTTGTACGTCACCAAAGGGTAACACTGTCAGCCTATGGTCAACACGCTTGGCATTGTCCTCTCAACGACCTTTGAAGTAAAAAGAAAGAAAAGCAATAAATAAAGAAAAAATAAAGGGGTTGGAAAAGGTATTCATGATGGGTACAACTCATCTCCTACAAAGGCACCCACAAGACAATACTACCCCTCGGTATTCATAACTGCACACTCCTTAGACCATATCACTTCATGTACATGGCTTGAATGATCTTCTATGGAAACTTTCCTTTTCTTGTTGATACTAGCCCAATAGGTCATTCCTTTGTTTCTTCAACTTTGTATAGTAGATCGTGTAATGTCTTCGGAAGCTCTTAAAGGATATGCTAGGGTTTTATGCATGTATTTGATAAATTTAATGATGACATATGACGACATTGCTATGATCCCAGGACTGATGAGCCCATGGAGCTGTTTTGATTTGAAAAAGACTTCATGCGTGGGTGGACACGCATCATGACCACACATGGGGATAAGGATTAGTCTCCTCGACCTCCATAATAGAAGAGCCCATCATATGGTTGTTGGTATGGCGCAGGGATAGACAACGTTGCGATGAGCATTTGCACAGAGAAGATAGAAGGATGTTCCACTAGGACACTTAAGGCAGAGTCTCACGAATTTGTAGTGGGAATCAACACCCAATCGCAGCATGGAACGCTTGTCTGTTGGACAGACGGCCACCTGTGAGTAGGGATCGCTATTCTAAGGTGGCAAAGGTACGAGGGTCAAGCTACAACATGTGGTACTTTTATGAGCTACAGAAGGGCCAATGTCATCTCTGATGTCGGATATGTCCGTGGCCAATGTCTCCCCGTAAGGGTTTGACGCCTCTTGCTCATATTATGTCTTTTTCTAATGCTTAATGTAAAAACAATGTAATTTTGTAGTCAACCTTGTCGGTTGTTTTAATGACCTAAATTTTAATTGAAAGGTCATGGATTGGTATAAATAGAGGACATTTTTCCCTCATTTTGAGATAATAACTCACTCTCTTGTGAGAGACTATCATATTTTAGCCTTTTGCTTTGCATTTTGGTGTTCTAAGTGAGGTGCAACTCTTCTTGAAGGACTTCTCTTGCCATTTATGGTGTTTCTCCTTATATTTCAACTAGGGTTTGATTATGCATTCTTCATGATATGTAAGTGAATTTTTCATTCAAAATTTTTTAATTGAATGGTTTGTAGGCTTAATTTCTTACATTTGCTATTATATTGCTATTATATTGTTGAATCTGAAACCCTAGGCAAAGCAAGCACACTAGTAGGTCATTGCCACATGTCCCATGCTTGAGAAATTGTTTTAGCCATTGATAAAGGTAGGTATAGCCTAGTCGTTGCTACACTTATCTCCTTTTTCTGAGTTAGTATTAAAGTATAGGTTGAAGAGAGGAGATGCCCTAGGCCTAGTTAATTCTACACCTAGGGTTTTAGCCTTAGGGTTTGAAAGCCTTGCTCCCGCAACACTTATCTCCCTTAGACTCAGACTTGGAATCTAGCCGCTTGCCACAAGTGCATAGAGAAAGAGGAAGAGCATGAGGCCTTGCTTAAGCAACACCGGAATGAGCCTCCCCTTCCCCTTAGGGTTTGATTCTAGGTCCTCACACAGCACCTTGGAACCCTACCCTCTAGTCTCTAATTTTAAATCCTCCTAGATCTTTTCCCTTACTTTGACTCCATTTTTACCCTAAGGCATTTGGATATTCTTTCCAACGCTGAGCTTGTAATGTAAAATCATCTTTTAAACTTTCATTTAAAACCCTAACTAACCCTAATGCCAATAACTAGGGATGATCACATACCTAATGCATCAAGACCTCTAACTCAAAACACTGTTGGCTTGGTCATATTTGTAGACATTGATGAATTGGTAATTTTGCATATGCTATTTAACAAAACGCTGGACCCTTTGTCTATATTATTATATTGCTTGCCAAATTAAATGATAGTTAAGAAGTACTAACCCTTTGAATTATAACCGCGAAATATATATATATCTATCTATATATATATATATATATATATATATATATATATATATATATATATTGTGTTGTTATTGTCTTGTTCCTAAAGTGTGTGTTCTCACTGTAATTCCACTTCTTTATTGGCTGATTAGCCGGAATATCTTATACTGGTGGTAACCTCGAGAGGAGGGAAAATCTTTAACCCTTGACCTTATATTCTTTACCTCTTTAAACCACAAAAGCCATCGGGACGTTTCCTGGATAACTCCTCCCTAAAAAGAAAGAGCCCCCCATCAAGGTGACATTGGATGGTGAAGGTTCCTGTTACACCAGCTTTTGACCTCATCCCTATCCATTTGACCTAAAATACAAACTACACAATAACATTTTTGGCTGCCAAGGGAACACTGAATCAATCTTCCTCAAACGACAACCCTTTGGTAAGCCTTGCCTTTAAAGACCTTTCTCTTCATTGCTTACCTGGTGACTCGACTAGACTTTATCCCCATTCTTTGGTAGTTTCTCGTGGAAAACTATCCATACCTAATCGATTTTCTTAGGGGTGCCACATTACCTTGCTCGTGATATTTCCAAGTTATGGGTTTATGGCACATTGGGAACAAATGTATCTAAGTATTGATTTCAGAAGTTTTCATGATACCCAAACCACTTTGATACAAAATGGCTAGACACCTCTCCAACATTTTTGGGCCTCACAACTCCTCACATAGTAAATTTCTTAGAGCATTTGAGCGAGATAAGGTGGGAGGAGAGGATGCTCTTATAAAATTGTTTTTTTCTCACCTTGCCATCCTACTTACAAAATCGTTTTGAGAGTTGTTGCAAGGACAGGGTATATCATCTTGGATACACCTCATCAGTAGGTTTATAGATCTTACTAAGACAGATTGCCAAACGTATGAAGATGTCCTTCAAAAACCTCACAATAACCTTACACCATAAAGGATTCACCACCGACAGAAGATCTCAGAAGATATTATCATGATCAATACCAAGAATCCTACGATATAAGAGACGAGGTTTATGGAGACTATTATCCTCCCCTTGAAGAGGAGCAAGACACCTCCCATGATCCAATAGAATGCAACTAAGATATAACCAGAGATCGGAATTATGAGGATGAAGGAAGAAGAATCACCTCTCGGCCTGATGAAGATCTCCAAGATCCTATATCTCCTAGACAAGATGAAGAGAATGAGGTAACTCATTTTCATTCTTTGATGATACCTTGTTCTATGACTTAGAATGAAGAAGGAATGGAACCCTTTGATAAGCTAGATCCCCTATGTCTCAAGACCTAATATGTAGAGGTAGATCTTCCACCTAATGAATCTATCAAAGTACTTGAAGCTCTTGCACATGAAGGATTAAGCGAGGTAAATTATTCTCCCTTCCAAGTTCTTAGTGGTTCTTTACCCTATGACACGTAGAGTACAAAGTATTGGATGTTTTGACCTCCCCATGTTATGATACTGACACGTAGATAGATGATTTGAGAAGTTCATACATGTTGGGAGACAGGTGGGATGCATTTGGCTATAATACAAATCCCATATATGACATAAAAAGTCATCTCTGGACGCTTCCTTGCAATTACCACAACAGATACTTTTGACCAAGGGCAACAAGGAGATGAGGTTTTGCCCATACCTTCCAAAAGACCAAGGATGACCCAACACCTTATTTTCCCGATGATTTTCTGGCCACAATTGAGGACTTTGATGACTGCTCTCCTCAGCATTTGATTTTTGTGAAGATGATTGTCAATCGCCCATCTCACGATTTTGATACAAGTGAGAAAATTGTTTGCCTAAGGAAAGTCTCTCATGGTTTTTCACTCCAACCACCTGTGCCATTTTAACAAGTAGTTCGCCCATTAAAGTTGTAGTTGGGAAGTATATTTTAATTTGAGTTTGCCTAAAAGGAAACTCAACTCCAAGGGTTGGTTGCACAAAGGTGTTTCGCAAATGCTTTTCAAATTTCCTTTTCTTTTGGCTCTTGCCGTCATCCCAAGACTTTTGTTGATCCCTTCTTTGACTTCAAGGTGTGAGGATATCCTAGGTAACCGCCTCTTGCAGGTCCTTTTGAGTCAGTTTTCTAAACCTTTCATTTTCATGACCCTTCTTTGAAGTGGATTGAGTACTTTCCCTCAGAGATGGACTTGGCAGGATTTTATCCCTCCCACCCATCTCCTCCTCCCTCGAAGTTAGATCTCCGACTTTTCCAATGATAAGGATATACATTGTAACTCGCTTTTATTTTGTGCTTGACTTTATCATCGCTTTTGGTTTGGCGATGAAGTACAAAGCAAAGTATCGAGGAACATTGTCAGTTGGCTTCACCGGTTGTTTGACTACACCAACATGCACCAAACAGGTAAGTACAGGTATGTAAGTGTTTCAATTTCTATTTTCATTTATGATTACTTTATATGGCTATATATTATGGCATTTTGTGAGGTGGAAATACCACCCCACCCTTTGTTGCTAATGTTTCTTTCAAGTGTGAGTGGTCCGCAGGTTTATGCCGATGCCATGTTCTCATGTGCTCTCACGGTGAGCACATGTCCCCAAGTTAGAGCCGATGTTATCCCGCATTTCTAGGGATAACTAGGAGATCATGTCTCGACGTTCTCACAGTCCTGCAGACATGGAGTAATCAGATAGATTGACCTTAGCATCACCGAGGGCTCCATCCTTCTTCGCCAGACATTTGTCCCAATACAAAGAACAACTTCCATCACCATCGCTTTCAATTTGCATCGTAGAAGACTCTTGCTCCATGAGGTAATTGGTCTAGGTATCATGGTATGTGTCATGTTTGATCATTATAACTTTCATATATGCATCAGTTCCTTACATTTCTGACAACTAACTTGATCTTACATCAACCCACTTGACCATTGTTGGGGATTCATAGGGTTCCATAGCAAGCTTGTATCCATGGGTTTTGGTTAGCCACTGGGGATTGAAGAGCCATCGTCCACCCCACCATACTATCACTTTATATCTTGTCTCCCATACATCCATCCCATTCCCTGTCCGACCATTAGGATGACCTTCAAGGGTTACACTTTGTCCTCAGAAGAACGCTAAAGGTCTGGGGGTAAAAGAAGTTGGTAAAGATAAAACCATAGGAAATAAAACCTAAAGATGCCTCACCTAGGGATCCTCGAGAAGGCAATAAAAGGCCTCGATGTCAAAAGGGACCTCAAGAAAAATAACAAAAACAAGACCTAACCAGAGATGGGAGGTCTCATCATGACTGAATCCATTATGTTCATGGGGCCCAAATAGCATGACATTGCCATTATTCAAGCCACTGTGGCAATGAACTTTGGTTGTATGGCTAAGGGAAAGGGGGTCTCTACTAATGAGCCAACCTTATCATTTCGGGTGGAAAATACTAGTGGGTAATAATCACATACCAATACCACTTCGCTTGCCTCCGGTCAATCCTTTTGAAGTAAAAGAAGAAAAAGCAATAAATAAAGAATAAAGGCAATGCGCTTGGAAAAAGTGTGCATCCATGATGGGTATTAAACTCACCTCCTACAAAGGCACCCAATATCATAATAATAATTTCACCTTATTCACTCATAACTAGACACCTCTTAGACCATACCACTTTATGTACATGGCTGGAATGATCTTTTGTGGAAACTTTCCTTTTCTTATATGGATACCGCCCAATAGGTCATCTCTGCTTTGTTTCTTCAACTCTTTGTATATTAGATCGCTGTAATGTCTTTGATCTCTTAAAGGATATGTTAGGGTTTTATGCATGTGCATTTGATAAATTTAATGATGAAATATGATTGACATCGCTATGATCCCGAGGATTGATGAGCCCATGGAGGGCGGTGCTTTTGATGTGCAGGACCATACCCGCAGGATGTGCAACTCAGCAACTTGCATACATGGGATATGATTAGCTCAAACTTCCATGGGGCTGAAGAGCCCACGATGGTTGCTGGGATGGCGCGAGACAGGACAACATGCGATGAGCCTTTGCACAAGAAGATAGAAGGACGTTCCACAAGGAAACTTTGATAGAGCTCGGCCTAGGGGGAATCACCCACCGCAGATGGAACATTTTCCTTTGATGGACAAAACGTCACCCAGGAAAGCAGGATGTTATTCTGAGCGTGTGGGATGAGGCCTGCTTGGCACATGTGGCAGCTTGAGAGCTCCTAGAAGGGCCAACGCCCGCCCTCCTGATGCCGGATATGCCCAAAAGGCCATTGCCTCCCCGGCTTTGACGTCCTCTTTTCTCTCATACATTATGTCTTTTTATAACAGTTAATGTAAAATCAATGTAAATTTGTAGTCATCCTTGTTAATGCTTTTAATGACCTAAATTTTAATTGAAAGGTCATGGATTATATAAATAGAGGACGCTTTCCTGCCTTTTGAGATAACATAACTCACTCTCTTGTGAGAGACTATCTTTTAGCCTTTGTTTGGTATTTTTTGGTGTTGGAAGTGAGGCTTAACTCTTGTTGGAGGATTTCTCTTTGACATTTATGTTTCTCTCATGGATGGTTTACAACTAGGGGTTTGATTATGCATTCTTCATGATATGTAAGTGAATTTTTCATGCAAAACTTCTAATTTGAATGGTTGTAGGCTTAATTTCTTTCATTTGCTATTATATTGCTAAATCTTGAAACCCTAGGTAGCAAGCACACTAGTAGTAGCTCATTGCTAAGCATGTCCCCATGCTTTTGGAGAATTTGTTTTAGGCCATTGATAAAGGTAGGTATAAAATTAAATGCCAAGCACTTATCTCCCTTTTCTTCTCGAAGTAGCATTGTGCTATAGGCTGAAGAGAGTATGTCCTGAGGCAAGTTTAATTCTACACCAAGGGTCTCTAACTTCTAGTAATGTCTGCTCCCCCAAGTAACACTTTTCTCCCTTTAGATTTGTACTTTGGCTAGCAAGGCCATGTACAGAGAAAGAGGAAGGAGCATGAGGGATTTCTTAAGCAACACCAGAATTAGACTCCTTCCCTTAGGGTTTTTGATTCTAGGCCCCGCCGGCCAGCATCTTTTGGAACCCTACCCCTGTGTCTCTAATTTTAAATTCTCCCTGAGATCTTTTCCTTTTACTCTCTTTGACTCCATTTACCCTAGTGTACCCATACCTTTTCCTAAACTTGAGCTTGTAATGTGTAAAATCATCCTTTAAAACTTTCATTTTAGAAACCCTAACTAACCCTAACAATTACTAACTAGGGCTAATCACATAATTCTAATGCTGGAACAAAACCTCTTAACTCAAAGAATTAATGATACATGAGATGGCTGGATCTTTTGGATGTTCACCGCTATTTGGTCATTATTGTAGACATTGATGAATTGGTACTTTTGCATAGGCCATTTAACAAAACGTTGACCTTTGTCTATTATATTGCTTATTAAATGAAATCAGATAGTCAAGAAGTACCAACCCTTTGAATTATAACCTGCTATCACATCATCAACATCAACAATATCATCAACAACACACACACATACATATATATATATATATATAGACAATAACAATATTATGACATATATATACATATACATACATATACATACATGTACATATGTACATATGTATATGATAACAGTACATATTGCATATTATTATTACACATGTTATATACATATACATACATGCATATATACAATATTACATATACACATATATACATACATATGCATATACATAGATATGCATACATATACATATATATATATAGCATATATACATTACATACATATATATACATATACACATATACATATACATATATATATATATATACATATGGACACATATATACATATATACACACATCTATATGTATTGCATGCATATATATTACATATATATATATATATATATATATATATATACATTCATATATATACATGTATATATACATATATACATATATATATATATACATATACATATATACATACATATACATATGCATATGCATATATATATATATATATATATATATATATATATATATATATATATATATATATATATATATATATATATATATATATATATATATATATATATATTGTGTTGTTATTGTCTTGTTCAAGTGTGTGTTCTCAACAAATTCACTGCTGGTTTATTAGCCTAATATCTGACAATCGGGGAAACCTCAGAGGAGGGAAAATCTTTAACCCTTGACCTTATATTCTTTGTCTCTTCAAACCCTGTGTTACTGGGACGCCCCCTCGCTAACCCCTCCTAAATAGTAAGAGCCCCCATCGAGGTGACATTGGGTGGAGGTTCCCCAAGTATGCCTGACCCTTATCCTTTAGCCATTTGAGCTAAAATACAATCTCCATGATAATAGTTCTTTCAGGAGATTTTGTCTCTTATAGTACATAAAAATGAGTTCTTAATTTTTTGGTGATCAATATGATTTGATCCCAAAGCAATTTTTTTCTCCAATCAATTATTTTTGGGCATAAATTATTTTATCAAATCCCCGTTGAGACTTCAATAAGTATTTTATATTTTGATTGGCTTCAATAATGACTTTTTATTTCTTATCTAATCTTGTATGACCATCATTATCAAATTTATTTTATCCACTTGTGCTTTCAAATATGTTATTTCCATTGATTTCCATTGTACATCTTTCTCTAATGCTTCTACCTCCTTCTCAATTATTGTTAACCGATGTTTTAGATTTATCACCCACTTTGCTTATGATTCCTCTTCTATGATTTCCACTTCAAGAATAGTGGCATTCAAAGATAAATAAGATGATAAAGCAACCTCTTTTTTTTCATTTACTCTATCAATTATTTTCCTTAATCTCAAATTATTCTCTATAAGTTTTGCAACCCAATCATTCAACTGCTCCTTTTCTTTTTGCACATCCACCAAATCCTTAGTTTAAATATGTTTAGTGGTGGATATTTTCAATCTTCCTTAAAGGACTTTAAATTTCGTTCCTTATCTTTATAAGGATTCAATTCTAGAGTTATCACTTGGATCCTTTCTTAACGTAATTAATTTATATTCCATACCATTAATACTCACAATGAAAGATCTATTTATGATCTTCTATATCTTCAACTATTTTTTAAGCTTGCTTACTAAAGTTGTCAATTTCTTGAGATTTATTGTTGCTTGTACTAATTCTCTAGGAATTATCTTTCCTATATGTTTATGCTATTCTATTTTATCTCCTATTGGCATTTTATCTAAGTCAATAGTTACTTTTGTAGTCTCAAACTAATGAGACTTGATTTCCTTTTCAGATCTATTGACTTTAGAATATAAGATTTGTTGTTCCCTATCAACAACCTCCTAATTTATTTTCTTATTTCTTTCCCAAGAAATTTCCTCCTCCCCCCAACTAAAATTTTCTACTAGAAATCCTCTCATACTCTCTCGCGGCAAATGGTAAATCTCAAAACCACTCTTCCCACCTCCATACTTCACCACTTTGCGGTGATTCTTCATGATCTTTCACTTGATTGATTTCTTTCCTCTCAAATTTTTTGTTCTAGCCATATCAACGAGTTAGTGATTAACATGTCAATGCAAAAAAAAGATGACCACTTAATGTTGTTAAGATTGATTTGGGTGTATCATCGTAGTTTCACTAAACTTTGTCAATACACTGGCCATCTTACAACCAAATCCGTCATTACATTGGTGAGGCTCACATGAAATTTTTTGACACATAGACCTTCATCACCTACATGATTCCGACCAACTCCTCCGGTGTGACCGAAATATTTCCCACCATCATCAATGATAACACTAATGGGCTTCCTCCTAACTTCATCTCCATCCTAACTTCTCTATTAACGGACTTCCCATCATCTTCTCTTGTATAACCAGAGGATTTCCCATGAACTCTAGTTGTTCCTCAAGTTTTTCTTGGCTAGGGAATAATGCTACACCCTCGAGGATTCCTATGGATGGACCGAGGACGGATGGAAAGATGAAGAAGGAAGAAGAAGGAATGGAATGGAATGGATGGATGGAGGATGGACGATGGATGGATGGAAGGAGGAGGATGGATGGAATGGAAGGACACGTGAGGAATGGAATGGATGGAATGGAATGGAAAGGAAGGATGGAAGAAGGAGGAATGGAGAGTGGAAGGAGGGAGGATAGAGAGTGGATGGAAGGAAAGGAATGGAGAGCGGAGGAAGGAGTGGAATGGATGGAGGAATGGATGAAAGAAAGGATGGATGGATGGATGGAAGGACGGATGGAGGAAGGATGGATGAATGGAGGAAGGAAGGAATGGAAGGAATGGAATGGAGGACGGATGGATAAGGAGGAGTGGAGGACATGGAAATGGATGGACGGACGGATGGAGCCTGGATGGATGGAATGGAATGGATGGAAGGAATGGAATGGAATGGATGGAAGGGAATGGAATGGACGGATGGATGGAGGAATGGATGGGGGGGGACGGAATGGAATGGAGGAAGGAAGAATGGAAATGGAAATGGACGGAAATGACATGGAAATGGAAAGGAATGGAATGGAATGGAGTGGAATGGAATGGATGGAATGGATGGATGGAATGGGGATGGACGGACTGGACAAGGAATGGGACAGTGGATGGAATGGATGGAAGGAGGAAGGAAATGGATGAAAAGAGGAAATGGATGGACGGAGCCGGATGGAATGGAGGAAATGGACGGAGGAATGGAATGGATGGATGAAAGAGTCACATGACCACTAGTGGTGACTTCGCGTCGCACTTTCGTGGTGCTTTGCAATTTTGCATTTCGACATTTTACGATTTCTCATATCGCGAGTTCTTGTAGGTTAGGGTCCCGCTCTTTGACTTTCGAAGTCGTAGAAATGATGATCTTCGCCACACGTCCTATGGACCCAACGGTCCAGTTCTTATCATGATTTTGAAACTTAATGGGCCTTCGTCGTGTCTGATCATTGGTCCAGATCAATCCTTGATCCGGACGTAGGATTATTTCATGATTTCGCATATCGTAGTTAGAGAGGTTGAGCACTTCCTTGACCTTTCGCCGGAATGCCAATCTTTCACCATGTCCCGCTCAACAACTAGGATCATTTCAACAAATTCATGTAAGCCTTCATTGTGCCTGATCAACTGTCTAGGATATCCCTTTGATCAATGACTCAGATTAATTCGCGATTTCTCTCATATCATATTGCAAGTTTGAGAGGTTAGGGTACTCCTTCCTTTGACCTCTCTCGCCGAGAAATGTTGATTCATAACCATTACGTCCTTCCCTCAAGATGGACGGTCCTCCTCGATGGATTTTGAGGTTCGCTATTTCAAAGGTTAAAGTTCCTTGATCTTTGATTTATTCCGTCATGGGGAACTCCAAATGGAGTCTTTGTTGATGCCCTGATGAAGGCAATAAAGCATCTCAGCAGGAAACGAGAGGGAACCAAAGAAAAATAACAAAAACAAGACCTAACCAAGAGGATGGGAGGTCTCATCAATGAAGAGTAGGCAATCTTGCATTATGTTCATAGGTGGTATCTAGTAGCATATATCGTTACTATCTGGTCACCACTCTGTTGTAGTGGAAATGACCTTTGGTTGCATGGCCAAGGGAAAGGGGTTCATCAATGAGCCCTATCATTTGTAAATAAAAAAATACCGCTGGGTAACACCGCCTATGGTCACCACGCCAAGGCATTGTCCCTCTCGGGTCGTAATCTTCCTTGAAGCGCAAAAAAGAAAGAAAGCAATAACAAAGAATAAAGGCAATAAAGGGGCTTTGGAAAAGTGCATTCATGATCGGTACAACTCATCTCCTACAAAGGCACCCACGACAATACACCGTATTCACTATAACTTGACACCTCTTAGACAATATCACTTCATGTACATGGTTTGAATGATATTCTTATGGAAACTTCCTCTTCTTTATGGATACTGGTCCAATAGGTTATTCTCTTTGTTTCTTCAACTTTGTATAGTAGATCGCTGTAATACCTCGAGCTCTTAAAGGATATGCTAGGGTTTTATGCATGTATTTGATAAATTTAATGATGACATATGATTGACATTGTTATGATCCCGGTGACCGATGAGCCCATGGAGCTGTTTTTGATTTGCGTGACCATGCCTCGGTGGACACGCATTCTCGCTGACCGGGATACACATGGGGATATGATTAGTCGACCTCCATGGGGATGAAGAGCCCATCATATGGTTGTTGGTATGGCAGAGATAGGACAATGTTATGATGAGCATTTTCACAAGAAGACAGAAGGATGTTCCACTAGGACACTTTGGCAGAGTCCGACCTAGGGGGGGTAAATCACCCACTCCAGATGGAACGCTTTCCTTTGTTGGACGTGACGCCACCCAGTAGGACGGTTCTAAGCTGCAGTAAGGCAGGATGAGGTCAAGTTGGCACATGTGGCAGCTTGGAGGAGCTCAAAGGCCACTGTCCGCCTTCTGGATGCTGGATATGTCCAAAAAGGGCCAACGTCTCTCAGAAGGGCTTGACGTCCCTCTCTTTGCTCATATTATGTCTTTTTAGCAGTTAATGTAAAAAAAGTAAATATTGTTAGTCATCTTTGTCGGTTTTTTTAATGACCTAAATTTTAATTGAAAAGTCATGGATTGGTATAAATAGGAGGACGCTTTTCCTCATTTTGAGATAACATAACCTTCACTCTCTTGTGAGAGACTATATATTTTAGCCTCTTTGTTTTGGCATTTTTGGTGTTGGAAGTGAGAGGCACAACTCTTCCTTGAAGGATTCCTCTTGCCATTTATGGTGTTTCTCCTTCATGGATGGTTTACAACTAGGGTTTGATTATGCAATTTTCATGATATGTAAGAATTTTTCATGCAAAATTTTTAATTGAATGGTTGTAGGCTTAATTTCACATTTGCCATTATATTGCTATTATATTGTTGAATCTTGAAAACCCCTAGGGTAGCAAGCACACTAGTAGGTCATTGCTACATGTCCCCATGCTTGGGAAATTGTTTTAGCCATTGGATAAAGGAGGATATAGCCTAGTCGTCGCTACACTTATCTCCCTTTTTCCGAAGTTGGGGCATTAAAGTGTAGGTTGAAGAGAGGAGACGCCCTAGGCCTAGTTAATTCCACACCTAGGGTTTTAACCTTTCTAGGGTTTGAAGAGCCTTGCATCCGCAACACTTTTCTCCTTTAGATCCATACTTTGAATCTAGCCCTTTTGCCAAGTGTATTTAGAGAAAGAGGAAGGGGAGCATGAGGCCTCATTAAGCAACACCCCAACAGCCTCTTTCCCTTATGGTTTTGATTCTAAGGCCCTGCAGCACCTTGGAACCCTACCCTCTAGTTCTAATTTTAAATCCTCCGAGATCTTTTTCCTTACTTTGACTCCATTTACTCCTAAAAGGCATTGATATTCTTCCCAACGTTGAGCTTGTAATGTGTAAAATCATCTTTAAACTTTCATTTAGAAACCCTAACTAACCCTAATGCTACTAAACTAGGGCTTTCCACACCACTTAATCAAGACCTCTAACTCAAAAACACTGCTGGTTTTAAATGTCATTGTAATACTTGATGAATTCAATTTTATGTTACTAACAAAAACGTTGACCTCTTTGTTTATTATATTTCTTGCTAAATGAAATTAGATAGTTAAAGAAGAACTAACCCTTTGAATTATAATCCCTGCAAATATATATATATATATATCTTATATATATATATGTTATATATATATATATATATATATATATACATTGCTTGTTATTATTCTGTTCTAAAGCGTGTTCTCAAATGTGGAATTCACTTCTTTACAATGACAGCCTAATATCCGGATAATCGGGTGGTAACCCGAGAGGAGGGAAAAACCTTAAACCCTGACCTTATATTCTTTACCTCTTCAAACCATTGTGTTGTCGTGAGTCTCCCCTGATAACCTCCCTAAAAGAAGAGCCCCCATCAAGGTGACATTGGGTGGGAGGTTCCTATTACAACTGGGGCTTGACCTATCCTTATCCATTTGACTCAAAAACCCGCCGGGATAACATTCTTTACGTCAGCTGTGGAACACTGCACAATCTTTCCCTCAAACAACAAATCCTTTGTAAGCCTTTCTCATGAATCTTCTCTACAAGCAGTTACTCCGGTGACTCGAATTAGACTTTTATCCCCTATTCTTTGGTGCCTCAGAAAACTATCTCATGACTTAATCGATTTTCCTTAGGGTGCACACCTTCCTCGTGGATATTTTCTGCCATATGGGATCATGGCACACCGTGTTCCAAATGTATCCAAGTATTGGATTTTCAGAAGTTTCTAAGGATACCCAAATCACTTCCTTTGATACAAAATGGCTAGACAACCTCCAATGTTTTTGGTCCTCCCAGTTCCTCACATAGTAAATTTTGGAGTATTTGAGCGAGATAAAATTTGGAGGAGAGGATGTTTTATAAAATTGTTTTTTTTCTCACCTTGCCATCCTACCACAAAAATGTTTTAAGAGTTGTTGAAGGACAGGGGTATATCATCCTACATACACCTCATCAGTAAGTTTACCGACCTTACTAAGCCAGATTTCCAAACATGAATATGTCCTTCTAAAACCCTAATACAACCTTTTACACCATGCAAAGGATTCGCAACAACCTCATATTGTAGAAGATCTCAGAAGATATTATCATGATCAATACCAAGAACCGCTTTGATATAGAGACACATGTTTTATGAAGACTTGGCTTATCAACCCCTTAAGAGGAGCAATACCCCTCCCAGCATCTCATACCAGGGAATGCAACTAAGATACAAACTGTGAGATCCTGAATTACAGGATGCTTATGCACTACCTCAACATGAAGATTCCTGCAGGTCTCCGCCCTCCAGACAGATGCAAAGAGAACAGTGAAACTACTATCTTTTGATGGATGTCTTGTTCTATGACTCTAGCAAGGAATGGAACCCTTTGAGCGTTAGATCCCTATGTCTCAAGACCAATATGTAGAGGCGCGTAGATCACCTACCGAACGACGCAACAGCTCTTGCACAGGAAGGGTTAAGCGAGGTAAATTATTCCCCTTCCAAGTTCTGGTAGTGGTTCTTACTTCCTATGACATGTGGTGAGTACAAAACTATTGGATGTTTTGACTCCTATGATACTCGACACTCTAGATAGATGATTAATGAAGTTCATACATGTTGGGAGAATATAGGGATGTGACGGCTATAATACATCCCATATATGACATAAAAGTCATCTTCTATTTCCCTTGCAATACTAATAAATAGATTACTTTTGACCAAGGCAACAAATGAAGGTTTCGCCCATACCTTCCAAAAAGACCAAGGATGTTCCGCATCTTTAGGTTTCTTCTCCGGGATGATTTTCGGTCATAACCTTGATAGAATTCGAATAACGCTCTTCCTCGAAAGCATTTGACTTTTTGTGAAGATGATCGTCAACTTCATCTCGCTTCACATTTTGATACAAGAGGTTCATTACCGCCTAAGGAAAGTTCTCATTTTCACTCCAGCCACCGTTGTTACTTTACCTCTGCGTCGTCCATTAAAGGTGTACTTTGGGAAGTATATATTTTAATTTTGTGCTCTTTTAGGCAAACCCCTAACCTATTGGTTGGGGCGCAGGCTTCAAATGCCTTTTCAACTTTCCCTTTTTTAGTTTGTCAGTCGTCTGCAAGATCTTTGTTGATCCCTTCTTTGACTTCTCATGAGACATCCTAGGGCAACGCTTTGCAAAAACTGGAGTCAGTTTTCTTTCTGCAAACCTTTCATTTTCTAAGGACCCTTTCTTTGAAGTGGATTTCCGAGTACTTTCCCTCGTAGATGACTCGGCGATTCATCCTCCCACCGCCTCCCGCTGAAAGTTAGATTCTAATTTTTCCAATGATATGATGTATAATCTAACTCATACTTTTTAGTGCCTTTGACTTATCATCGCTTTGGTTTATGATGAAGCACAAAGGCGCTATCGAGGAACTATTGGGTTGGCTTCATTGGTTGTTTGATCACACCAACATGCAGCCAACAGTAAGTAAAAGCGTCTACTTTCTATTTGCACTTATGATTACTTTATATACATATAGTATATTTTGGCGTAGGTGGAAATACCACCCCACCTTTGTTGCTAATATTTCTTTCGGAGTGTGAGTAGCTCCTGCGGCTTCGGCGCTGCAGAGATGCCAGTTGTTCTCATGCTCTACTTCAAGTGAGCACATGTCCCTCAAGTTAGAGCCTTTATGTTATCCTCGGATTTAGGATACGGAGATCATGTCTCGACGCTCATTGTGTCCTATATGGAGTAATCGAGAGCGTGATATGACTTGAGCATGGCACCGGAGGGCCCATCCTTCTTCTCTTTATTTGTCGCGTTGCCGAATAACCTATCACCATCAAGCCAATTTGCATCGTGAGAAGACTCTGCCCCATGAGGTACTGTCTGAAGTACTGCGTACTGCGTTTTATCATTATAACTTTCTTTATATATACCAGTTCTCATCAATTTAATTTTCACTTGATCTTCACTCAACCCACCACGTTGTGGGATTCATAGGGTTCCCTAGCAAGCTTTCAGGGTCCGCTGCCGGCGGCCACCGGGGATTTGAAGAGCTATCATTCACTCACCATGCTATATCACTTTACATCTTTGTCTCCCATACATCCAACCATTCCCCTAGTCCGACCATTAGGATGACCTTCGAAGGGTTGGTACTTTGTCCGAAGAACGCCAAAGGCCCGTGGGTAAAAGAAGCTTTGGTAAAAGATAAAATCCATAGGAACTAGAGGACAAGCTTACCAGGACCCCCGAGAAGGCAATAAAAGTGCTCTCGATAAGAAAAACAAAAAGGGAGCCAAGAAAGCAAAAACAAGACTCTAACTAAGAGGGATATAAGCCCCACGATCACCCATTATAAGCTCCATGGTACTCAAAGCAAGGACATTGCCATTATCTCGCCACCACGCCAGGTCAATGAACTTTGGTTGCATGGCTAAGGGAAAGTGGGTCTCATCATCAACCATCCTTCTCATCTCTGTGAAAATACCTGTGGGTAACACTATCAACTCGGCTACCTCACGCCAAGGTGCTGCTCCGGTCAATCCTTGTAGTAAAAGAAAGAAAAAGCAATAAATAAAGAATAAAGGCAATAAAGGGCTTGGAAAGTGCATCCGCATGATGGAATAACTCACCTCCTACAAAGGCACCTTACGACAATACTACCAATTCACTATAACTCGACACTCCTTAGACCATATCACTTCATGTACATAGCTTGAATGATCTTTTGTGGAAAATTTCCTTCTCTTATGGATACTAGCCCAATAGGTTATTCTCTTTGTTTCTTCAACTTTGTATATTAGATCAATGTAATGTCTTTGAACTATTAAATGATATGTTAGGCCTGGCGTATGTGGTATTTGATGTAAATTTAATGATGAAATATGATTGACATTGCTATGATCCCAGGATTGATGAGCCCATGGAGGGCGTAAGTTTTGATGTGCGCATCATATTCGGCATGCACCAAATGGACTGCGACACATGGGGATATGATTAGCCCTAAACTTCCATAGTCAAGAGCCCGTCAGACGGTTGTTGGGATGGCATAGACAGGACGATATTATGACGATCCTTTGCACAAGAAGATAGAAGGACGCTCCACCAGGACACGGCGAGCCCGCCTAGAGGGGAATCAAATCTAACGCAGATGGAACATTTTCCTTGATGGACAAAACGCCACCCGTGGCAGTGATGTTATTCTGCTGGTAGTGTGGAGGAGGCTGTTTGGCACATGTGGCAACTTAGAGGATTCTGAAGGGCTGCCAACGGCTCCCACTGATGCTGGATATGCCCAAAAGGAGCCAACGTCTCGGAAGGGCTTGACGTCCCTCTTTTTTTTCTCATATTATGTCATTTTTTATAACAGTTAATGTAAAAACAATAAATTTTGTAGTCATCCTTGTTGACTGCCTTGCACCTAAATTTTAATTGAGTGTCATGGATTGGTATAAATAGAGGACGCTTTCCCATTTTGAGATAACATAACTCACTCTTTTGTGAGAGACTATCTTTTAGCCTTTTGCTTGGTATTTTTGGTGTTGCAAGTCAGGCGCAACTCTTCTTGGAGGAATTCTCTTGAAATTCTATGGTGTTTTTATCATTGGATGGTTTTACAACTAGGGTTTGATCATGCATCTTCATGATATGTAAGTGAATTTTTAAAACGCCTTTAATTGAATGGTTGTAGGATTTAATTTCTTACATTTGCTATTGAGTATTGCTAAATCTTTGAACCCTAGGTAGCAAGCACACAAAAAGGTCATTGATATATGTCCCCATGCTTGAGAATTTGTTTTAGCCGCCATTGATAGTAGGTATAGCCTAGTCATTGCCACACTTATCTCCCTTTTCCTCGAAGTTGGGGCATTAAAGTATAGGTTGAAGAGAGGAGACGCCCTAGGCATAGCTAATTCTACGCCTAGGTTTTAACCTTCTAGGGTTTTGAAAGCCTTTCTCCTCGGCAACACTTTCTCCTTTAGATTTGTACTTTGAAGCTAGTTGTTTTGCTAAGTGTATTTAGAGAAAGAGGGAAGGAGCATGAGGCCTTGCTTACACATCTAAATGAGTCTTCCTCCTTCCCTTAGGGTCTTGATTCTAGGGCCCAGCCATTGCAGCACCTTGGAACCCTAACTTCTCTCTAGTCTCTAATTTTAAATTCTCCTAAGATCTTTTGCCCTTTTACTTTGACTCCATTTAACCTAAGGTACTGATATTCTTTCCAACGTTGAGCTTGTAATGTGTAAAATCATCCTTTAAAACTTTCATTTTAGAAACCTAACTAACCCTAACACCACTAACTAGGGCTAACGTCATACCTGACGCAACAAACCCTCTAACTCAAAAATAAATGATGATGGCCAAGCATTTATCTTGATAGAAAACAATCGCTATTTGGTCATTATTGTAGACATTGATGAATTGGTAATTTTGCATATGCTATTTAACAAAACCTGACCTCTCTTTGTCTATTATATTGCTTTTTTAAATGAAATCCGATAGTCAAGAAGTACTAACCCTTTGAATTATAACCCGCAAGGGCCAAGTCAATAATAACACACACACACAATATCAGTCAATAATATCATCATCAATATCAATATTACATATATATATATATATATATATATATATAGACACACACATATAGATATATATATATATATATATATATATATATATATATATATATATATATATATATACATATACATACACATATACATATTACATATATACATATATACATATATATATATATATATATGTTCATATACATATATATATATATATATATATATATATATATATATATATATATGTATACATATGCATACATACATATATATATATACAAAATATATATATGTATATATATATATATGTATATATATATATATATATATATATATATATATATATATATATATATATATATATATATATATGTATATATACATATATATATATATATATATATATATACATACATATATATATATATACATATATATATGTATGTATGTATATATATATATATATATATATATATTGTGTTGTTATTGTCTTGTTGCAAGTGTGTGTAAGCACAATGGAATCTACTTGCTTATTGGCTGATTAGCCGAATATCTGATACTGGTGGTAAACTGAGAGGAGGGAAAACCTTTTAACCTTGACCTTTATACTTTTGTCTCTTCAAAACCCCAGTTTACTGGGGATGTCTCCCCTGGACCTTACCTTCGTAAAGAGAAAGAACCTCCCCCACTGAGGTGACATTGGGTGGGGAGGTTCCTCAAGTATGCCGCTGACTTTATCCTTCTTTAGCCATTTGAGCTGGGCAAATACACTTCACAAGGCTGAGGCTTTTTCAGAGATTTGTCTCTTGTGCATATAAAAATGACTTCTTAGATTTTGTATTATCAATATGATTTGATCCCAAAGCAATTTTTTTTCTCCAATCAATTATTTTGGGCATAAATTATTTTATCAAATCCCCGTTGAGACTTCAATAAGTATTTTATATTTTGATTGGCTTCAATAATGACTTTTTATTTCTTATCTAATCTTGCATGACCTATCATCATTATCAAATTTATTTTATCCACTTGTGCTTTCAAATATGTTATTTCCATTGATTTCCATTGTACATCTTTCTCTAATGCTTCTACCTCCTTCTCAATTATTGTTAACCGATGTTTTAGATTTGTCACCCACTTTGCTTACATTCCTCTTTCTATGATTTAATTTCAAGAATAGTGGCCTCTAAAGATAAATAAGATGATAGCAACCCTTTTTTTTCAAATTGTTTGAAGTGGATCAATTATTTTCCTTAATCTCATATTATTCTCTATAAGTTTTGCAACCCAATCATTCAACTGTTCCTTTTCTTTTTGCACCTCCACCAAATCCTTAGTTTAAATATGTTTAGTGGTGGATATTTTCAATCTTCCTTTAAGGACTTAAATTTCTTTGTCCTTATCTTTATAAGGATTCAATTCTAGAGTTATCACTTGGATCCTTTCTTAACGTAATTAATTTATATTCCATACCATTAATACTCACAATGAAAGACCTATTTATGATCTTCTATATCTTCAACTATTTTTTAAGCTTGCTTACTAAAGTTGTCAATTTCTTGAGATTTATTGTTGCTTGTACTAATTCTCGAGGAATTATCTTTCCTATATATTTATGCTATTCTATTTTATCTCCTATTGGCATTTTATCTAAGTCAATAGTTACTTTTGTAGTCTCAAACTAATGAGACTTGATTTCCTTCGCATCTATTTGACTCCTTTAGAATATAAGATTTTGCTTGTTCCCGCACAACAACCTCCCTAATTTATTTTCTTTATATTTTCCCTAAGAGAAGAAATTTCCTCCTCCCCCCAACTAAAATTTTCTACTGGAAATCCTCTCTCATACCCTCGCGTAAAATGGTAAACTTCAAACCACTCTTCCCACTTCCATACTTCACCATTTCAAAGTGATTCTTCATGATCTTTCACTCTTGATTGATTTCTTGCCTCTCAAATTTTTTTGTTCTAGCCATATCAACGAGTTAGTGATTAACATGTCAATGCAAAAACGGATGACCACTTAATGTTGTTAAGCTTGATTTGGGTGTATCAGCGTAGTTTCACTAAACTTTGTCAATACACTAGCCATCTTACAACCAAACCCGTCATTACATTGGTGAGGCTCACATGAAATTTTTCGACACATAGACCTTCATCACCTACATGATTCTTACCAACTCCTCCGGTGTGACCGAAATATTTCCCACCATCATCAATGATAACACTAATGGGCTTCCTCCTAACTTCATCTGCATCCTAACCTCCCTATTAACGGACTTCCCATCATCTTCTCTTGTATAACCAGAGGATTTCCCATGAGCTCTGGTTGTTCCTCAAGTTGTTTTTGGCTAGGGAATAATGCCAAGGCACTTTATGAATCTTAGATAGATCCTCCCCGCTTTAGGATATTTTGGAAGAATCTAGAAGCCGGAGGGGGGAAACCCTCATGTATAAGATATTCAATAAGCTCATGTCAATAAAGAAATAAAATAAATATTAAAATGGGAAAGGTCATACAAAACATGAATAAACATATGAACAACAAACTACACGATTTATTTAATCAGAGAGGGAAGTAATCTCCATTTCCCAAGTTATCAGAATAAAATATGGAAGACATAAAGAAAGTACTTCAAATATTAGTGTGTAACATTTTAAGTAGAACAAATAGAAATTTGAATACTAATGGAGGATGGAAGTCCATTAATATTGCAAGAACTTTGAAGAATATACACTATCAATTGATATGCACTATATAGTTATATAAATGTATTTCGAGAGAATCTAAACAATCAATACCTAAAAGCATGTCCAGTGAGGTGCACACCAAGCTACTATTTCAACATAAACTTTTGATATAAAAATTGTTATGATCACTAAAACAAAGATTAATGTAGCATCATGAGATTATGAATACCATTCATGGAGAGAATAGTATATAGGATAACCTGGAAAAAGGGGCTCTGCGGCTAGGGTTTTCCTGGTCGCAACCCTTCTTCTAATGGTCTTCATGGGTGCCTCCTCCTAATGGGCCATTTCATTCTTGTCATTGCCTGGTGTGCCTTCGTTGGCTCTGGTGTGTCGTCTTCATGGATGCTCCCACCTCCAACTTGTTCTTTGTCCCTTGGAGGCTTTGGTGCATGGATTTCATGGTTGCCTACTCTTCTAGCGTGAACCTCCGTGAACCTGCTTGGTTTGCCTCCTTTGTGGATGCCTTTCAACCGGATTTTTTTTTGTGGCTCGGCCCCGTGGCTGCTCGATTTTACCAACTAGTGCCCCAACTTCCGATGGTTTGGAGTTTGTGGGTCATTTCTTTCTCGGCTTGTGGTATGTTGTGGGTGGCTGATCTGGTTGCTTTGTTGCTTGGTTTTTTCCCTAGAACAAATCCTTCTAGGGTCTTTGATGGCTCCCTTTCTTGAGGTTTTGGTGGAAAGGTTTTGGCTCCCTGTTATGAGATCTGGAGCTTGATGCTTCTGATTTTGTATTTTCTTCTTCTTTTGTGGTTTGGAGACAGAGCTTTGAGGTCCATCACTTGGGTGTGCAATGTGGATTTACGGATCTGCACTTTGAGGTCCTTATTGGGCATGCGGTTAGGTTCTTGTGCTTAAAGGCGTGGGATGGCAGGGGTATTATCATTGTAAATTTTCTTTGTGACTTGTTGTCTTTGTGGGCCCTTTAGGGTTTCTTATTTTCTACTATTTTACCCATGATTGGGGAGTGCATCTTGCACCTGTGAATTTAATTTTAGCTCCTTTTGGATGAATAAAATTATGAATTTTTCAAAGGAAAAAATGAATATCATTCATAATAAGATAAACAGAAACACCTAATCCCCGAACTTTAATGAAGGTTTAGAAAACAAATACAGATCAAAATGTTGAGCTTGTCAAACATTTAACAACTCATAACTTCCTAAACAAATTTTGAAACACATCTAAACAACTCACATGTGAATTTAAGATAAACATAAAAAAAATAACAAAGTCTGGAGAATAAAGGCATGAATAGTCTCTTCATATTAAAACTATGAAAAAAGTCATTGCAAAATTTTCATGATATTTACATACTCTGAGTGTTGCCCTTTTGTCCCTCTTGAATGATAGTTAGGGTTTCCTTGTGAGTAACTAAATTCCAAACTGAAACTGAAATTAGGATTAAGGTTGAGGTGGCTCGAAAGTAGCTCCACATTTTAAATATTTAGTATCTCACTCTTTAATAAAATAGAAAACTTGCTTTCTCTTTTTATATTAATAGATATATGGAGAGCTTGTATTTTCCTAATTTCACACCACTTGTCACTTCTTAGTTCCACCAAAATTGGGACATCTTTGACATTGGTTATATTGGCTGGAGAGGAAATGGGGTTATTTCTGCTTATAAATACCCTATGAGACTTTAATCGAGCACATAAATCAATTGACCAGATTTATTGTTTGATTTGATCCTCTATCGTGTAATTCTGGAGGGTGATCTACGTGAGTAACAATAATGGATTATAGTCATGGATTTCCTTCGCCATAATACGAAGGAAACTCAAAATAACAATACCAGTTGATGTTATAACTGGTGCCAATTAATGTATATTTTTTACTCGAAAATGGCATTAATTTGTTGGGCCATCGATGATAAGTTGGGCGCAGTTGTTTGCTTCCACGGTATGGAGTTCAATAATGAAATCTAAGTTGTACGCCTTGTGTTTGAGCTTCTTAAACACATGACAGAAATGAAATATCGCTTTAAAACCAACCATGGGTTGTTTTCTGACTCTGTCATAGCAATGGAGTAAACATCGTAGATTTGGCCCAGCCCTTTGTAAATGGGCGCCTAGCAAACATGTGTCCGTAGCCAACAAGCAAGTAAAAGTAAAAACCAACATCATGACCTTTCACTATTTTTCAAGGGCAGAGACTCATCGCAATTTTTAGAATGGGTTCTTCATTTATCTTGGATATTAGGGTTTCAAACCCTAATCTGGACAGAGCTCTATTTCATGCTAGATCGGAAAATCATTTTATCATTTAGTAATCCCTGTACAAAATTCTGAACGAAATCCATTACGTAATGCATGAACAATTCTGTGTGTCAATGATTTGGGCAAGAGCACCTGCTATAAAGCTGACGAGAATAAGAATGATCCGTTTTCATACTTTCTGTCAACCAAGCCCATCGTCTGGACTGCAATTTTCTCTCCAACTATGAAGCAGATGAATGTCAATGGAATGGTTGGGCACGCCATATTTTTCACCTGTTACCTCCACTATGACAGGGTCTGTCAAGGAGCACTATGTAGCAACCCTACCTGTAACTCAAAATCCACCTCAAACTCAGGGTCACCGTAGTCACTTCCAGCTTATTTGCCTCGTGTGTTATGGATAATTAGGGTTTTAAACCCTAAATGGCTTTTTTTATAGAAGTAGCGCTCCCAATTCTTACACGTTTCAACTTCTGGATACGGGTTATCATGGTTGGACAGGTAGGTGGACGTTTTGAGTGGATATTTGATTAGTGAAAATGATTTTAACGTTCACAAGGTTAACAATAATCTATCGGACAGATCATCTCACACACTGATTTTCCTGTTCAACTTATGATGAGCCCCCCCAATTTCTCCACTATCCCATCGCTGAATAATTTATTCAGCGAGCTAGTTGTCAAGATATTTATATAGTTGTCCTAGCTGTCTTTTCCACTTTTCAAGGCGCAGAACACACACACCCTTTCTTCTCAAGCTTCTTTTAGTCTTTTCCAACTCTTGATTTCACAATGGAGTTGATGGGAATTGGTTCTTAATTGGGCAATATTAAGCATTTTGGCTCTCAAGATATATTGGCAGCCCGATATCACCCATTTTGATGATATTGATTGTATGTGGGGTTAAACTCTTCAATATAATACTTTGTCTTTCTCCCGAGCCCTTTATCCCAAGTTCACTCGTGGAACCTATCAATAACAAAAGCCTTTATCTCTTTACCGTTCGTAGGGCACTTGCTCAAGTGGATATCCAATTTACTAATCCATTTAATATTTTGTCTCATCCGCGTCTTCTTTTCTTTTTGCACAATATGTCATTGAAAACGACCTTAGGCCACCGATTGTCTTCCATTTACTCAATTTTTTAGATATCTTATGAGAAGCGCTTCCTGTAATTGCTTCAATAGGAACTAACCCCATTTCACTCAACATGATATCATAAGGGACTAAGCTTTTAATTTTAAACTTGTTTTGTGATCAAGCGTTTTGAATCTTCTCAATTTGTTTCCATTGTAGGTGAGATGTGTTCTTTGGCTAATTCACAACCATATAGAACCACCAATATCACTAAAATCCCAAAGAGAGATTCCATAGACTTCCAATCCCCTAGCTTTGCTTCTTTGCACCTATTTTGAAAATCATAAAATGCTTTCCAACCCCCCAAAGTTATTTTCTTTCTGCAACCTTTCCGACTTAGATTTTTGTTGAAGTCAATTACGAGGTGTTGCAAATGCCACTTCTTCAAGGGTGTTGTCTTCAAAGTAGAACTTATTTTGCTTATGTTTTCTTTTGCTAAGAAAAATTTACCACTTTTGTCTTACTGAGTATTGACTTGCATTTCCCACTATGCCAAAAGGCGGCCAAAGGGAAATTAAGTGTTCTTGCAACCCAAGGCATATTTAGCAATCAGAATAATGTCATCTGCATACAAAATAAGCCTTATAACAAAATCACCAAAGAGGCGCGTACTCTTGTGAGTTTAACTACTCTTCAAGTTTGTCTATATATAAACCAAACAGAGTAGGGGATAATTGGCACCCTTGCTTGAACCTGATATCACTCCTAAAACTTCCGAATATACCAATTGAATTTTTGATTTTGACTTTAACCTCCTCGTATAGCCTATGGACGATTTCTCTAAGATGTATAGGAACCCCAAGTTCCTCCATTCTATGCCAAAGTTTATCTCTAGGGACTGTGTCAAACGCTTTTTGAAATTGACAAAGCAACAAGAGGCTTCCTCTTTTTTTCTCCACACTTTTTCAATGATGAGCCTTAGAGTTATACAGTTATTAATCGTTGAGTGTTTATGTTTGAAACACGCTTGCCCTTTGGCATGCTTATCCCCTTCTTCCATCCACTTGTTGATTCTATTTTCTAACATACTTCCAAAAAACTTTGCAAACAAGAGCTTTATCATTATGATAAAAGAGTTATTGATATTAATATCGCTCGTGATCTCTATCATCTAGATATCCCAATGACCACACCATCGAATGGTCATAAGCGATTTGAGATTTAAAGAGCTTGATCTTTAACATTGGTAAGTGAACCCAAAAGATCCAAAGGTTTGTATTTTCTTTTTCCCGAAGGACCCACCCTTTGCTCATGCAAAAACTCATTAAATAATATTTTTAAACTTTTGGAAAATAATAAGGGAAGTCGTTAGTTTTTCACACACATAAGTTTAATGATCTTCTTAACATGGCTTTGATTATATTATACACACTTAGTAATTAATATATAATTGTATATAGTAATAGAATAAAAACATTTTAAATGTATTAAATTATGTTTTAAAAACTCATTAAATAATGCTTATACTATATTATAGAAGTTATATGTATATATATATATAACATTTTTAGCTGTATAAAATGATAATTCCAATTAGTCTTACTTTGTTACGGATTTTTCCATGTAAAAAGAATATTTTAAATTTGTTTAATTGAAAAATCAATGAAATGAGGTTAACTATTAGATCAAACTTAGGTTAACTATTAGGGTTTGGTAGGCATTGATTATAGAGTTTAAGTTCATTAATAAAACATGATAAACTTAACAACACATGATTTTATGATGACCACAAATAATTTAGACATGGATAAATGCAATTAACTTTAGCATAATAATTGTAAGGAAAGGTAAATTGAGTTGAGAATTGCAGTGTTTTTTTTTTTACTATAATGAGGTTTAGAGTTAATTAATTTTGTATGTTTTGACCAAGTACATTTTATAGAAGATATAAGGTATAAATTTAGTTTACATTCAATAATTTTTAAAAATAAAGATTGTACTTTAGGATAAGCCAAATGTTAAGGATTAATGAAAAAAATGAAAAAATTAAAGACACATTTTAAGCTACAACACTCTATCGGTATAATCAGAGGAGTTTCAAACATGAGTTCTGATGAGCCATGATTTAACATCGATGTAGTTGATAACAATTTGTCAATTCATTAGAAGCGTTCCTATGATCACTTTCGATACACAACCTTACATCGATGTACTTCCTCTCATACTTGTCGATACATCACATATCAATGAGATTCATCTCTCTCTCTCTCTTAGATGCCTTGCTTGTTGGCAAGTTTCCCTCTTTGTTTCCAATATGCTAATAGAAAAGTGTTCACTCCTCATCAACACTTAGCATATCGACATGTTCTTCTTCCTCTCGTTGACATTGAACATGTCCACAAGAAACACCTTCATCTTGAGACCTCTCCTATTCTCCTCCAACTCAGCTCCTTCTCGTTAGTGAGGTTCCTATTGTTTCTCATGATCAAGCTTTCCATGCGTGGATGGATAACTAATGATTGATTTCCTACCTCTTATTATCTACTTAATGTTGTAGTCATGATTAAGTTTGTTTGTGTCACCAATAACTTTCATTGCACATACCATACCAACTTGTTTACTTTGCGCTTCTTGATTTTACGACTAACCATGATCATGAAAGTGTCATCTATCATTAGGTTGGTTAACTGCAATATCTATAAGAGTTGTGTTGGCTCTGAATTACATCTTAGAAGAAAATCAGTATTACCAGCTCACAAACAATGTCAAATGCTCCGAACGTCAGTTAGTTGTTTTCACGGATTTATATTTCTGATCTGATGAAAAATTGCCTCATTTCTAAAGGATGAACTAAGAGCCTATACAATATAGATGACATAGAAATTGACAAAACTCAATTCTAGAAAAGTAGTAGCAAGAATGAGACCCAAACTTTCATTAAAAACTCCTTTGAGCACAATTTTTGAGGTGTTCATCAAAGTGTACTTTTCATCTTGGGAACATGATGAAAAGTATGATTTTATACAATTCTGATTCCAAGCGCAATTGCTAAAATCCTGTCGAGACCTAAGTGTCAAAACAATCACCAAAGAGTTCTCACACGAACCAACCTCGTTAATCATGACACTAACAAAATATTCGAATAAATGGTAATCCATCTCACTATAAACATCTCCTCACACTCTTCATCACAAAAAATGATACCCCAATCAGATGTAGTATGAACAAGTTATGAGCCTTTAAAATCTCCTCACACTCTTCACATCACAAAAAATGATACCCCAATCAGATTTAGTATGAACAAGTTATGAGCCTTTAAAATCTCCTCACACTCTTCGCATCACAAAAAATGATACCCCAATCAGATGTAGTATGAACAAGTTATGAGCCTTTAAAATCTCCTCACGTTAGCAAAAATTTGCATTCTTCGGTTTACACCTCCACACAAAATTGTTTTGGTTAAACTGTTTGTGTCATACAAATGATGTTTTAAACTTGAATATTTTTTATTTAATTAAGTTTTAAATTATTCAAATTTAAAATTTTTATGTAACCCAAAAAACAATGATTATAAAAGAAGTTTTTAATAAATGGTTTGATTTTAAAATGGTTCGAATATTTTTATGTGAGGTGAAGATTACGAGTGAAGATCACATGGAGGGGAGGGCCCATGGCCCACGTGCCCCACTTCACTTCATCTCTTTTAAAATTGCATGCATGCACGCCCTTTTAGAAAACCAAACCATTCAATCCCAAGTGAAACGAAGAAAAAAACGATACCCAGAGCTGTTCCTTTGATCCATGTCGATTTATATGGAGAGTAGTTTCTTTGATGCACACCAATTTATACCTGGAGACGTTCCTTTGATGCGTGTTGGTTCACAGTGGAGGAGTTCCGTTGATTATGGTCGGTCCCTGCTTGGAGAGTTTCCTTGGGTTAGGATTTGGAGGGTGATTTGGGGGACGCGGTGGACGTTTAAATCAGTTTGCTGATGCGAACCGGTTTATACCTGGAGAAGTTCCTTTGATGTGTGCTGGTTCACACCGGAGGAGTTTCGTTGTTTTTCGTGAGGGGGGAGGCGTGGACCATGCTCCCCTCCTCCACCATGGATTCGTGGAGAAGGGCTGTGACCATACCCACCCATTTCCACCTTTTAATGTAGATCGTGAGGAGGTGGAGAGGGTGGCATGCCACGCCCCTTCCTCTTTCACTCATGCTATACTAAAACATTTATATAATAAAATAAACCTTGTCATTAAAACATTTTCATAATAATATAAACCTTGATATGTGATTTAAGAAGATTGGCCCAGGGAACAGGTGGAAGAATTCGGGGACCTTCCTTTATAAAACAAATTTTCAATTTTAACCATTTTAAAATTGAAAATCCCTCAATAATCGAGAATTGAACGAGTCACTATCTTTTGAAACCGAACCAATTGCACAACGATTTTGATCTGAGTTAGCACGCAACACATCGATGATGTGAAAACATAGTCTAGGCTCAGATTTCTTGTGAGTTCGTACAACATGACACATACTAGAACAATTTGTGCCTTCTTCTCCAACTCAATTGGAGTCATTCGTGCCTTCTTCACCAACACATACCAAAGTAGTTTGTGACTTTCTTTCTGAAATAGGAACATAACCCTACCAAACTATCTTTCATATTTTGGCCATAACTTTTTGACTCGGATGCCCATTTCATGTGTTCCTTATACCTTTGGAAAGGCCTTTCCTAGATCTACAACTTCAAAGTTATATGATTTGATAAATTCCTAACCAATTGTTCAAATTTTTCAGTATTAAAATGCGGAACATTGTCAACAACCCCGAGAACATAATACCTTGATGATCAAAGAGTAGAGGAACCATGAACCGAACTCAGGGAAGCGTATATGAAATCTCACTTAGTTAATTTTTTCAGTTTTGTGGTTTCAAACACATGGTTTTAATAGTTTATTTTGAGGTTAATCTAAGATCACTCATATGTTACATTTTTTATTGTGTCAAGTTTAGATGCTAAAGGAAGGTCACACTCAACAATATGAATATGCTAACATGTGAGGGAATTATATCATGAAGGAACAACTACTACACACTCAAGATGATCTACCGATATACAACAGTATCATCGCAAACATGATCTTTCGTCGAAGATGATAGAGAAACAACAACAATCATCATAGCGATGAAGTTTAGCGAAGGGAATCAAACTTGATTGGTCGAAGAAGAATTCAAAATCCCATACTGGTTGAATATCAAACTTGGAAGGAGAATCATGTTCCCATGTCCAGACCGGTCTCCATGGTGGGTGAGGTGCACTATGGACACAATCTATGATAGCGCACCAACAATAAAAGACAAATTCAAATTTTAACTGCATGTTATACATTAAATTATAAACATTGTTTTTTGTCTTTGTTCTCTCATCATTATGAAGGGGATAAAGACAAAAGTTTGTAAATGAAAGGTCCTTAAGTGGGAAGGAGGAAGGCAAAGAGTCAAGTTGAACTTTAATAAATCTGGGTATGGTTATCAAGTAAAAGGATTTTGGCTCTTCAGCTGTAATATTCCTTGTTCACTTTGTGAAAGAGTGCGACATTAACTAAAATTGAGAAGCCTTCCTTAGAGTTTTCATGTACTATTACTTAAAATGTTAATGAGGAGAAGCATGTTTGTCCAAGCTATTTTCTAGAGAACTTTGATTCTCGTGTTGGACATATTGTGGGCTATTCAACTGTGTTTTTCTCAACATTCAGTTTGTGTAAGAATGTACTTCATATTGTAGACTGTTCTTATGTATGATGGTTTGCATTCTTATTTATGTTCTTTAGAGATTATTTGTCTAAATTAGTGGGCATAGAACCGTAAATGATTTTTTAAATGCGAGACTACTTTGTGTTTACGGTTGTTTATTCATGTTCTTGTCTTTTCTTTTTGTGAACTGTTTCTCGGGCCCTTGACATGAGCATGGTTGGTTCTATGTTTACTTTATGTTTACCTTAGTTTCATATGGGTGCATGCATATTATATTAGCTACATTTCATTCCTGAGCTTATAAAACCTTTATCATTGGAATGGAATACAACCCGGTAAATGAAACCATAAATGGTTGTTGAGCGAGAACTAGATGGGTTCCCTATTCCAAACAATGTGAAGATGCGATTGGGACTTATTATCAAAGGGTAACCCTGAAAAACATTGACAAAGGGAAATTATGTATTCTTTGATGCGAACCGGTTTATACCTGGAGAAGTTCCTTTGATGTGTGTTGGTTCACACCGGAGGAGTTTCGTTGTTTTTCGTGTGGTGGAGGAGAGGAGGGGAGCATGGTCCACGCCTCCCCCCTCACCATAGTTCGTGGATAGGTCTGTGACCATGCCACCCATTTCTCGGGCCCTTGACATGAGCATGGTTGGTTCTATGTTTACTTTCTGGTTACCTTAGTTTCATATGGGTGCATGCATATTATATTAGCTACATTTCATTCCTGAGCTTAGAAAACCTTTATCATTGGAATGGGCCGCAACTGGTAAACCCAAAGCCATAAATGGTCATTGAGCCAGAACCTAGATGGGTTCCCTATTCCAAAAAATGTAAGGTTTGATTGGGACTTATTATCAAGGGTAACCCCTGTTGTTGACAAAGGGAAATTATGTCGCGTCAATAGATTTCCATGTCTAGAGAGCTCTTTTCATAATCCAATGTAGATAAAAATTCTAGAAGTGCAGGCCCTTCTTGGCTAGCCCAAGAGATTTTTTTTTTTAACTACTTATCCAACCTCTTATTCAAAGTCATCTATGTGAATATATCAACTTCTTTTTTTGAAACTAAAATTTCTTTTGAATATTCTACCCCTTGAAATACTTTGTTTGTAACTTTATGAGTCCAGGGGTCCTTTAATGCTAGAATTTTAGTAATTTATATAACAATCTTTTCAATAATAGACGCACTTACGTCTTTTGTCTTACTTGACTCCTCCTCAGATTCATAATTTGAATATAATCTCATCTTCTTTGATACTAATTCTGCCACATATTTTTCCATTGGGTCATTTGTTTCTGTAACTTTTCTCTGTAAAACTCTGATTTCTCAGGAGTTTCCATCATAAAATCCATTCATTTTTCTATTGGATTTATCTCTATGGTATTGGTCAAGTAATAACTAAACCAATTTTTTCCCCTTGCTAGTAAATTTAAATTGCAATTGTACTATGGTTGATCCTATATTTTATTTTGATGACTCCGTCTTTACACTTTGCTTCAAATGTGCTAAGTGACTTTGACCTTATAATTTTTTTTGTACTTTAGCCCATGTATCCTTATTTGCAAGTATTTTAGTTTCAACATTTGCATGATCAATGTAGGGAGCATAGCTAGCATCTGTTGGAAATATTGTTCTCATTGATGTCAAAGACAGGGGGAGACTAGAGATGTCCAAGATAATGATTGCAAGACTGAGATTGTTGGAAATATTGTTTTTGGATTTTTTTATGCTCAATTTGGATACCCTATATTTGAAGGAGTTTTTCCTCTAAACACCTAGCTCAAATGGGAGCACATGTTATATGGATGGAAATTTTGTTCCGAGACCTTTCCAATGGTATATGACACTCCCTCCAACAACTTAGGAACGAGGAGACATGGATTTTTATGTCATACAACCCAGCCAGAAAGTTCAGGTCGACCCAGTCAATCTTTACAGGTCGGCCTTAAAAGTGAGAATAGAAACACTATAAATACAAGATAGATGTGTGCATTTGAAGAGAACCCCAGCAAGAATATCAAGTCTGAGGTGCACAATAGGAGCTAGGGAGTCTTTTTTGGGTCTAAAGGTGCACAAGAGGAGTTTTTTGGAGTTTCAAGGGTGCACTATGAAGGACCGAGGTCTATGATGCTACAAATTGCGTTGTTTTGATGTTGTAATGTTGCAATATAGAATTATATTCTAGGAAGGATGTTATGAGCTTTGTTAGGGCATGAAGGCTAAATCTAACTAGGGTTTGAAGCTATGTCTGGGGTATGAAGCAAGGAGAGACACCGGAACACGAAAGTTAAGGGTATGATGATGATGTGAAATGCATGAAGTATAAATCATGCAGGTGAAGTCAAAAGTACTCTATGTATGAAGATCTTAGGTTAGTTCCTATATAAGTCTTACTGAGTTGGTGCTCAACTGAGGAGATTGGCGTCTTCAGTAGGTTGGTGTCTACACAATATCTTGTTGAGTTGGTGCTCAACTAAGGAGATTGGTGTCTCCAGTAGGTTGGTGCCTACACAATATCTTGCCGAGTTGGTGCTCAATTGAGGATATTGGTGTCTCTAGTAGATTGGTGCCTACAATATTTGTAACAGTAGGCTGGTGCCTACATACATTTATAAATATATTTTTTTGTGGTTTTCTCCCACAACTAGGGTTTCAAAGTGAAACTCTTTGTATTGTGATTTGAGTTTACATGCATTTATTGTTTTAATGTTGATGAATGATTGATGAATGCTCAATTAAAGTAAAAAGTATCCTATATTGATTCAACCCCCCCTCTTAGTATAAGGATAAATTCAAAAATATCATTTCTCATGTTAGAAATGAAATGACGGGGATCATAATTCCATATCTTAACTTCCACAAAATGGAAAAAAATCATCATTTGTTCAACTACATTAAATGCAACTATGATCTTAACTATAGTGGAGAAAACTTCTAATGGTAAAAGGAAAGAGAATTTTTTATTTTTTGAGATAAAATGAATATGATTAGAATTTAAGATTTGCCTAATATATTCCAGGGAAAAAATACTAGGAATTACGAAAATTGGAAGTTGATAAGGCTTTAATTCTAAACCATAGATTGTAATTATTGTATAATAATCAAATAAATACTAGTCTCCAAATTTAATATCTGGACTGAATTGAAGAAGGATTTTAAATTCTTTAAACAACCTGGGAGGGAATTCATTACGCATTATTATGTAGGTTGTAGCCATGAAATCATCGACAAATGTTTTGAAACCATCATTTTGGCCCAAATCT
>SNQJ01S0079588.1:0-35882 GCA_010110895.2 Picea sitchensis | reverse complement strand
ACCAAAGGAATCACATGTATTAGCAGTGAAGAGGATTTTCAGATATCTCAAAGGAACATAAGAGTTTGGATTATGGTATCCAAAAGGAAAGGATCTATCACTTATTGCCTACACAGATGCAGATTGGGCAGGTTGCATTGATGATCAATGAAGCACTAGTGGAGCAACCTTCTACTTGGGTGAGTGTTTAGTATCATGGCTAAGTAAGAAACAATCATCAGTATCCTTATCTGCAGTCAAAGCAGAGTATATTGGAACAAAAGCATGTTGTACACAAGTTCTATGGATGAAACAAAATATGACAGATATACAGGTTGAGTATGATGATCCCATTCCAATCTATTGTGATAATACAAGCGCCATCAATATCTCAAAGAACCCGATGATGCACTCCAAGACGAAGCACATTCCCATAAAGTATCACTTTCTATGGGAATAGGTTGCAGAGAAGAACATCAGAGTTGAGTATGTGGGTACAAAATAACAAGTGGCATACATATTTACAAAATTTCTTCCACGGGAAGCCTTTGAGTATCTTCGCCAGAGAATTAGATTAATTTATACTCCAAAATGAATGTTTTTGAACTTATATTATATGTCTTATATTTAAACGAGGAATCACCATAGAGAGGACAGTTCAGGTTGCGACATAATTTTCAGGAAGAGTTCAGTCAGGGGGATTATCCCCAAGGACAACTCAATTAGGGGGAGCAACATCGGATGGAAAGATACCTTTTCCATTGATGACAAAGGGGGAGAGATTTATCAGATTGAGAGCATAAAGGCATGGTTCTAGGAGGAGCAATGAAAACAGGTGGAGCATGAGTGACATGAATTAAGTATTTCATCTAAGTGTTTCCATTAATTCCAAAGGGGGATATTGTTGATTAATTGGGTTGGTTGTCATTGATGTCAACCCTTGAAGAAAGTCTGGTAGAGAATTCAGGTAGCACAATGGTTTGAGTAATGGACCCAAGTTTGTTTGATGTATAATGGTATGAGTTTTGATATATTTGTAGGCAAGACTATTTTATATGGATAGTACATGTCATGTAATTTCCAGTGGTATGTGGAAGTCACATAACTCCTCATGGTTAGAGAGTTATGGCCATGTGAAGTTGGAGAACACTCATGAGTCATCTAGAATCCCCAAAAGGTCAAAGTAATCAAAGTGGTTGCGAAGAAGAAATTATTTAAATAATAAAGTGAAGTGATGAGTGTACTATAAGTCAAAGTGGATACAAAATAAATTATTTAAATATTATAGTTAATGGAGAAATTACTAAGTGGACAAGTGGTTAGAAGTGGGCTAGCCCTAAAATAAGGAAAGTGGGTTAAGATGGTTAGAAGGTAATTTAAATAATAAAGTGAAGTGATGAGTGTACTATAATTCAAAGTGGATACAAAATAAATTATTTAAATAATAAATTTAATTGAGAAATTACTAAGTGGACAAGTGGTTAGAACTGGGTTAGCCCTAAAATAAGGAAAGTGGGTTAAGATGGTTAGAAGGTAACCCCTCGAGGAAGCTACATGAAATTATCAATAAGAGTCAAGGGTCTCTCATTTTTAATCACACTTGAGCATATTGAATATCTATAAGTGATTGATGTAACCAAAAGATATCTAAGTTTAATTTCAGAGGGAAGGTGAAGTAAAGAAGGCCAAAATTCAAGGGAGGATAAATTCTTTTGATGATGCTTTCTAAGGTATGTTATTTACAGGTCATCTCACCATTTTAGCAATAAATGTTTTCTAGAATGATTCATACCATGAAATTGGGAAGCCATTGAGGTAACATATCCAAGTAGTTGTGATACAAATTTTATCTTTTGGGTCGTTGTATATTTGGAATTACACTGATCCGGATTATTTTCGGCACGAAATGAGAGCGGAGATATAATAAAGCAATGTTCAGAGATATATCATATGTTCAATAATATAACATAAATGTATCAGAAATGAAACCATAAACACATAGATACAGTAATACACAATTTTCTATTAATGAGCGAAAATGTACAAAGACTGTAAAAATCCAGAGTGAAAGACTCGCTAGAATGGTGGAAGCTTATCTCTAAGAAGATATGTGTCTGCTACTCACATTCGAAAGAAGATGATTTTACAATGAGGCTATAAATACCTTTTTATCATAAATAAAATCCAAAACCCTAACCCAGGATGATGAAAAGACAACAGTTTTGTGGACCCCATTTTGGGTAGATTGGTGTATCAACTTCTCAGGGGCGTAACTTTGGCATACGATCTCTGTTTGGGGTGCAGGATAACTCGTTGGAAAGGTATAATTGAGGATATTCATTTTTGGGTATGAATTATTCCTTTGGCTATTTTTTAGAAGCTCAATCCATAAAAACCTTCATTTAGGCCCTCAAAATGGTCTCGGAAGTTAAAACTGCTAAAAATAGTAAATTGCCAAAATTGTTAGAAAATTGTTTTGAGTGAGTTGGATAAGGTGGGTGGCCATTGATATCCACATGGATCATACACTCCATGGAAAATAGGGTTTGTGGCTAGTCCTAAAACTAGTCTAAAATAGGTGTTTCGGGTAAAAACGTCATAACTTCTTCATAACATATCCAAATTCAGCACAAACAAATGTATTGGTTAGAGTACAATCTTTAGTATTCTTTGTACAATTTTCATATCCATACAACAAATATTCTATGTGGGGAATTCTCTACAAGTTCACTCTCTAGAATAAGCCAAAATTCAATAAGGTATGCCATTTTTTCTATAACTCATTTTCTGAGAGGATCCAAGTAGTGAAAATTGGAGGAATTGCATAAAAGACACTGAATAACATTGTGTACTATTTTCATATCTTTATTCATTACAAGTACATAGTTATCATTATTGCAAGTTAGGGTTTTTGGATAATCCAAAATTAGTCATGTGAGACTAAAGTAAAGTTTGATGAAAATGCTAGTCTCATGTTGTTAAAGTTAAGGAAGGTTTCCAATTATGTGAACATATACACCAGGTCTATTACAGAGTTACAAATCATATTTGGATGATGAAATTGATGAGGAATTTTGGTTGAGGTACATGTTGGGTACATGGTTGAGACAAGTAGATGATAATTTGGCACATACATGAGGTGTATAGTTGATGATGTTGGTACATCTTGTTGAGTCATATTTTATGTGTATTTTATGCATGATTAGTACATATTTGGTGCATGGTTGATGCACTCATTTATGGTATAGGTTGAGGTATAGGTTGGTGCATGGTTGATGCACTTGTTTATGGTACAGGTTGATTACAGGTTGTTATAGGTTGGTTGGATGCAGGTCAGTGGTACAGGTTGTTACAGTGGTATATCTCATAGTGATAGTGTGACAGTGGTTCTATCATTCTACTTCTACGTTAGGGAGGTTGGATGGGGAAAGCACAGGTGGTTGTAGCCACCTTCCCGTTGTAGCCAAATATCATATAGGGTTGTAGCCAAAGAATTGGAGAGTTGGATCTTCCCTCAGGCTGTAGCTTGAGAAACTAGGGGGTTGGAGCCTCCTTCTAGCTGTAGATGGAAAAGAAAGGAAGTTGGTGCTTCCAATGAATGTAATTCTTAAAGACATAAGAAAAAGCATTATGTGGTTTTCTCCTGCTTTGGGTTTCCACATAAAAAAAATTTGGTGTAGTGTGTATGTGTAAGATTGCTTATTTGTTCATTGTTTATTTACTCTGCAACTACTGGATGATAAAGATACATTGATATAACACTTGCATTTTATGTATTATATTTCTCTATTACTGATTCACCCCCCCTCTCAGTAATCCAACACAGATGGCCTAAACACTAACTAAATTGAAAATCTATCATGATAGGACTCTTCATATGGAATTAACTTTGAGGCAACATTGGCAACTAGGTTTTCACTTGAATTTTGATCTCTAGGAATAAATTTAATCTTAAAAGTAGTAAAATGAGGTAACAAATCCAAAACAAGATGTTGGTAATTTTTTAGATGATTCAAAACATAATGGATAATATTTCACACCTGTTTGAAAAAAATCTCGGAATCACCATAAACCTTGATGAATTTAACATTCAAACCAATATCCTTTTTCAAACCTTGTATTAATGCCTCATATTCATATACATTATTTGTACATTGAAACTCTAGTCTGTAGGATAACATGGTTCGGTTACCATTGGGATCTCATATGACACAACTTGCTCCAACACCTTCATTAGATTTTGAACCCTCAAAAAATAAGGTCCAAAATTCATTATTTACAACTGACTCTAAATTATCATAAACAAAATCTATACATTTTGAATATTTAGTTTGAGAAAGAATTACAACCTTATAATACAAGGATGAATCGATGAATGGTGAACTTTATGAAATAAAATTCCCAAAAAATGAATCAACAAAATAATTGCCTAAAATGGAATTTGAAAACATTATTGTATCATTTTCACCATCAATATTGGTCACATTATGTTTCATATGATTCTCATGATCCACTATGATTTTATTAGGTTTACCATTGTATGGTAACCACAAATGTGACTAGTTTGTGGCAAAATAACCATGGAGTTTTCCAAACCAGTCCTTGCTTAGAAGAAATCCATAATATTTTGGAACGTCAACAACAATTATGTCTATCCTTTGATGAAATTTGGGATTAGAAGATAATCGAATAAAGACATCCTTAAGTTCGCCTAAAACCTTAACTCTTATTCTTCCTAGTTGTACAATTTGTATGACAGACGTTTGTGGTTCAACATTGATTTTCTTACAAATAGAAAATGGCATTATATTCAATGAAGCTCTAGAGTCTACCAAACAATTGTGTACAATTTTTTTGAAAATTTCAAAAGTTAAAAGAAAAGGTGGTGTGTGAGAATTAGATTTACCTCCTATTAGTACATCATTAGCATTGACTTGTTTATTTTTATTTGAAGTTCAATTTTGGGAAAATGTTTCTTTATCATTACTTATAACTGCAATACTTTGTTTTTCAATGTTATTACTATCTAATGCTTTAAGTAAATTGTTTCTCTGTTGTTTTAACTTCGTCAATTCATAAAAATAAATGTTTTCCCTAGTTCTCTTCATGTCTTCAACCAAATCATAATCAAGCTGATATGATACCACTAAAGTCCTAGTGATTGGTTTTTCTTGAGGTATGTTTGTTTTTAAAACAAATAGTAGGAGATGGGGATGAGGTAATGGCAAGAGGATCTTTACTTTTGGTTTGAACAACATTTACTTCTTCATGGGGTATATCTTCCTCATCATCAATAAAACCATCAAAAATGTCCCATATTAGGTTTACCTCAGAGGTACCAACATTATATTCATCATGTTCTTCTTCTTCATCATCATCGACAACAAAAATATGATTTCCAAGAGGTGGAAAATTTATTTTCAGAAAAGGTATCCATGGTTTTTTATATGTTGATTATTCTGCTACATTTTTATTAATGTTTATGATGTCATTAGCTAGACTTTTAACTAGATTATGTAATATTTCAAAGACTAGAGACTCCTTATCTTTCTTTTCATATTCGATTGTAACTCTCTTAATGGGAGGTAAGGCTCTTCTATCTTCGACTAGAGATTTTTTTTCTATGCTCATCATTTCCATTTCCACATCCAAAGTATCTTGCATAGTTTCATCTAACATATTTTTGGCTTCCCTTTTAACAAAAATAACAATTGAGGAAGGGAGAGCAATGGTATAAAATTCAAGAAGAACATTAGTTGGAGGTCGTGAGTCTTCAGGTATTTTATTTAGCAAGGTCATGAATATTTGATTAAAATCTTTAATTTTCTCTTTTGCATTCTTTCTTACTCTAGATAATTCAAGGACTAAAGTGATTGGGGATTTTCCATCACCAAATGTTTTCATGAATAGTTTTTCAAAGTTATTCCAGCTGGTTATTAACCCTGTTTTCAAAGATAAATACCAGGTAGATGCCTTGCCTTCGAAAGTCTAAGGAAATAAGTGATACACTACATATTCATGTTCTAATTTCATTATATTAACTGCCAACATGAATTTATTTATATGATATTAAGAATATTCTTTGTTTTTAGGAACAAATTTGGGTAAGAATTTTTTTGGATGTTTAGGTAAGTCATGTTGATCACCAAAAACATTTACTACTCCTAAGGTTAGCCAAGGTCTTCTAGGTTGATTATCTCCAACCATAATTCTTGTTTTAGTATTTCAAAAAGTTTCTAGTGAGACAAGAGATGTTGAACGAGATGGTAAATGTTGATAAGTTGGGCTGCTCAAAGGAATTAATAATGGGGGTGTGACTAATTCCAACTGTTCACTTTCTACATAAATGTCGTTTTGCTAGTATTTATTAGCAACAAGAGGATTATATCTTACAGTAAAAGGAGGACTAGGTGGATCTTTGAACTGATATTTTTTACCCTTTGCTGGTATAATTTACTCAATTGGTTATTTTCGGGCCTTTTACTTTGTGCTCTTGTCAAAATTCCAATATTTTGCAACTGAGGTAGATCATATAATACAAATTCTTCAGTGGTTAGAAAATATGCTAGTTTTGCGTAAAGGATATGACGAATAGATTGAACCGCAATATCCTGACACAATGGTTGGGTTTCTTCATCAATATTAGAATATGTGATTTCCTGGAGTATCTCCTGAGTGATACCAGAATATGATATTTCTTGTTGAATTGGTTGTGTAAATTATATAGATCTAGTATGAGAATATTACTCAGGTAATCCAATCTCAAATGTTGGAGAAATTAGATTGAAAGGGGTATTAGAGCTTGAATCTAAGAAAGGCGTTGGGGGTGACGGTGATCATTTTGAATGGGTATTAGTCTTGTGTGGAACTCTACATGCCATTCATTATCAGAGGCCCTCCTTCTAATGACAAAAATGTTGATTCCTAGAAACGTTATTGACAATAAACGTGGAGAAATTGCCCGATCAAGGCCCCAATTAGGCCTATACTTGTTTGGGATGGAACTCCTCACTGGTAAGTGGGCGTGGTTTCCACTAAGGGGAATTTGATCCTTGAAAATATAATTTCCATGAAGTTCTACTAAGCTACTATGCAGAAAACATAAAGATCTAATCTAACTCTATTCTAAAAATACACCATCCTAACTAGGATATAGAAGTTCGTAGTATTCTAGTTAGGAGAAAGAAAAACATGTATTGAACATGAGATAAATATAAGTTATCAAGTTATAGAAATAGTTTGTACAACCTAATAATAATTAAAACAAATACATGTCAACTTTAACTTAGCAAATAACTATCGAGAAAAATATCAATATGTATACTCACACTCAGTATGGATTATTAACATAAATTAAACATGAGGTAAAGATAAGTTGTTAGACTATGGAAATAGTTCACATAACCAAGGAATAGTTAAAACAAATGCATATCAATAATCAACTTTATAAACAGTTTCCAAGAAATCACAAATATACATACTCGTATTTACTTTATTATCGTTCACATCAATTTCAATCAAGAATGAAATGACAATAATTTCTCTAATAGTCTAGCAATAGTGAAAAAATAGAGAACATAAACATTCATTCATCGATAAATATGAAAGAAAGATAGTAATGCCTTGCAAAAATTGTATTTCAATAATTTGAATAATAGTACCCAAACAATTGAAACACCATATGGATACTTCCACAACATGTCTTCAAATCCATAAAATTGAATTTTACAATAGTCTACTTAGCTAGTCTCTAAAGTTTCCAACCTCTAGCTCTTTCTACATTATTACAATAAATAGAAAATAAAAGTTCCTAAAAGATAGAACTATTTCCACATTTTGTTCCAACTGATTGGTCTAGATATTGATTTGATTTGATGGTTGATATTAAGGAGAGATATTCTTCTTGCTACCAATAACTCCCTTACTAACTTTTTCTCATTGCTCTTTCCCGTGAGTTTTTGATAAGGTAAAGGTGGTTGAGGGTTTTATTCATTTATATTACATCTGTATAATATTTTCAAAATATCTTCATATCTTGACTTGAATTTTGATAATAATTTTTCAATATAATGTGAACATTTTGTTTGTCGAGTAATAAGTTCTTCGACAACATCAACATTCAAAAATATTAACTGTGTGATTTTTTCTTCCCATGAAATTATCTCTTGATTCACATTTGAAAGGATATTAGACATGGGAACTTATTGACCAAGAAATTTCACATGAGGCATTTCATAATATTCAATGATATCCAGATCCTGATCCCACAAATGTGAGCAACTTTTTCTAGTCTCTTTAATCAAATATTGTGAAAATAAACAATTAATGTGCCAAAAGTCTAGTGAAGCATGTATGTGTATTTTATCTTCTTCATTCCACCTGGAGTAACCTATAGGAAAAACGGTCCATGATGTTTCCCATGCTTTCAGAATATCACATGAACTTTATGTTTCCTTTTGTTTTTTTAACTGTGTTTGAGAATGTGCAGTAAAATGCAACACTTGTTCATGTAGATCTTTGATTTCATACTATTTGGCATAAAAAAATTCTTGCAGAGAGGCCAGTTTATTTTTTAACTCCATTACTTCTTTCCCTAAGATTTCTGATTTCTTCATTTTGATTTTCATTTCATTTAATTGAGAAACCAAATTTCCACTTGATTATCATGATTTTTTCTCAATTTCACCTTCTCCTCAAGAAAAATAGCTACTTGACTATCATGTTCAAATTTGACCTCATCTATTTTATCTATTAGTTGTACAATGATATACAGGGATATTTTTTTTTGCTTCTATAAGATGATCCAAATAGGTTTGTTGTTCCTCTGACCAAATGGCCTCTTGAGACTTCAATTGATCTTATAGTTTTTCCACTCTTTTCTTCTCCCTTTTTAACTGAGCAAACAAACTACTCACATACCATTTATTTGCATTGGAAAATTCACCTTAGGAATCAACAACTTCATCTACAAACTCATCATAATTTAAATGTGCAACATCCCAAAGATGCACTATTTCATGTGTAATCTTCTAATGGTGGGTTTTCTTTATCCTTTTAGTTTTTTTTTTCACAATGGTATTTGTCTTATCATCAAAGGTGTAATTATCTAATGTTATAACAATATCTTGGATAGGTTGAAGACTACCAAGGTCAAGAGAAATTGGAACCATTTTTCCTAGAATGGAAGTAATATGAGTAGTATCAATTGTAGGAACAATTGTTTTTTGAGTATTTTTAGTATCTATGTTGGTACCGAGCTCTATATTTACCTCAATATATTTTAAAGGAGTTTGTGTTGCTTCTTTGTTTTGCACCTCTCCTTTTGTTGCTTTGCCTTGATGGTCTTTTTTTCTCAACTATGTGTCAGATGTGGAGATGTTGTTGTATTTCTCTATTTCAGATTTGGATTTCTCATCCTCCTCTTCATCAACATCCATTTCGAAAAATCCCTGTTTTTCGTTCCTCTCCTTTAAGAAGTCAGTCTTCCTCTTGAACTGGCAATCAAGGAATTCATGTATTTTGGAGCTATTTCTTATTGCGTCAATTCACTGAGACACTTCATAAAAAAAAACATCTCTTTGAAAAATGGTTTCAAATGGATCATATTCATGGGTGTATGGTTTGACATTTTTTACTATACTGCAATGTTTTTTGACAATTTCTGTTGGGTCATGTTTCTTGAAATTTCCCGGGGCTGGCCAAATTCCTTCCAATTTTTCCACCTCTTTTTGTCCATGCTTTGAATTTAACAAAGAAAATATACCTAATGTAATTGGGAAGGAATGCCATTGTATTTTTTGAATTATTGATAAAAAGTCAGCAATGCCAACATTGACAGTTTGCTATGCAAACTCTCTAAGAGCCAGTCTACCTGGGACATATCTGGGTAGAGTATGGGGAACACCTTCACACCCATATATTTGTATGGATGAGAATTCCTCATCCAAAAACCAGTCACCAATCCCTTTGATAGTATAAATGCCCTCTTAAGTGAATCTGGGAGCTGGTTGATTTTTCAAAATTAGGTGCAGAGGAACCATGAAAAATTGCAGATATCATAGAAGACGTTTTTGGAATTAATTTCCCACATTTTAGAGCAGTGTACGTGGACTGCTTCCTTAGAGGGAGACAATTTCAAGGATAAAATGGGAAAAAGTGTAACTGCACAAACAACATTAGTTAAATAACCATACACAAAACATCTTGGGAAATACCCTGGAGGTGCTCCTTGAGATTTTTGGTCCTCTTTCTTGATGTTGGCTGAGAGGATATGTGCCCAATTAAATATTTTTTATTTAAGAACTTGATGAATACAAAGAACCCACCCTAATTTTAATTTAGATGAATCTTTTTCACCATATAGGTGATAGAGCAGGATGGGTACCAATATGGGGGGTTTCTTTAATCTTGGGATGGGATAAAGCTTGTCTCCTATGATTTTGAAAGAATTAGGGTCATTCCACTAGTCTCTAATTAATCAACCATCTACAAATATTATTTTTCAACTTCTTTCTGAATGAAATTATTAATAGAATTTTCATCTAGACTAATTATGGGTGGACTGAAATTATACATGTTGGAAATATCATCTGGTCTAAAAGAACCAACAATTTGACGAGCAGAATTGGAAATTGTACATGTAAAAACATTAGTGTTGGATATTATCCATCGTACCATATCATAATAGGGGAGGATCGATAGTCTAGAAGAAACCTTATGAAGACTGGACTTCTTGATGTCGACCAAGTCATCAACATCAGATTCATATTCGTCTTGAAAGCCACCATCTTCTACAAATTTTTGTATCTGGCTCCACTCCAAGATGCTAGTTTCTCCCATCTTGAATGACATGTTAGAGAAAAATTATGAATTGGGATTTTTCTCAATTTCTTCTTCTTCGAAATTATGTTGCTTTGCCTTCCCTTTCCTAGTCATCTTGAGTTGATAATTACTGCAAACAGAAAAATCAGGGCAAGTCCTTCTTTGAAAAACAATTAATTGGATGTGTTATATTAACAATGTAAGAAACAATGCTAAGAAGGAGAAGAAAACCATGAAAATTTCCATTCTTTTATACTCGTGAACCTATGAAGTGGATATTTAGTGGTCAAACTAAAAATAAACTATATGAATTACTAGTAGAGCATAGGTTGATACAAGGGCGTTGTTTGATATAACATTGCTCTTAACCCAATGTTTAATAAATTCACTTAATTCACTAAAATAAATCCAAGTGCATCTGGATAGGTCATCAATGAAATTTAAGAAGTACTTGAACCCAAATAAAGATGGAGAAGGAAGAAAACCACAGAAATCACTATGAACAAGTTGCAAGTTAGTCAAGGTGTTCCAAGAAGCACATTTGTCAAAATTGTATCGATGATGTTTGTCAAGAACACAACCCGAACAAACACCATATATGCAAGAAATGAGATAAATATTAGTCACCATACTTTGATTACATATTTTCTTCAATGCACAATAGTTTAGATGACCGAACTGCTCATGTCAAAGTTTTCTCAATTCATCATTGTGAGCAATAAAAACTAATGGAAAAGATGATGAACCAAAAATTTCAAATTTGTACATATTAGTAATATCATCAACGATTCCAATTACTAGGACATGCTTAAGATATTTTAAATCCTTGATTACAACCTTGTGAGGTGAAAACTCTATTGTTTTACCTTCACCTAAACGAATGATTTGATATATTGATAGAATATTGTACGAGAGACTTGAAACACATAATACATCATTACAATGACCATCATTTAACTGAATTGTTCCAAACCCTACAACACTAAGAGATATACCATCACCAACAAATATTCGTTTGGGTTTACATTCATTAGGAGAATGCAATGTCCCCAAATAGAATTTTGGTAGCTTTATTGTCTTAGGTAGTCATGGTTATACTCTTTATATGTTATTAATCTAATTGATAACTTTCTACAAACATTTTGCACATAACCCATAGATAGGAATTTTGTCAAACATGTTGTATACACCAAAACATAGAAGAGATAATATGGCACTTTATTAATAATGGAATTTTGACCACAAAATACAATGCTTAGGCTTGTTGTAGCAGCTGTGACAAATAAAAAAACACTAAAATGAAAACTAAAACCAAATGTAGTTCTATGATCTTTCCTAGTATATGGATTCTCTAGTCTCCAGAAGGCTAAATCCAAATCTCCAATCCCCTTCCAAGAATGATGTGAAAATCTTGTAAACCTATGTTGGAGATGATGATGAGCCACTCCAACAACACTTGTTGTAGAAATCCGACCACCTATACCTGAAACAACTCTGCAACTCAGATCATAGAGGGCCTCGCAAGACATGGTTGGATTTATAATGGGGATTCATGTGACGAGGTTGGAAAACCAGCGAGATTCTCATGGGACACCCTATACTCAAACAACGGGGATGGATCCAGATACGGTTTCATGAAACCCTCCCAGCACCTAGGAAATCAGAGTATGACCTCCTCTATAAATTTCAAAAAATATCCTACACAAGCCGATATTCCTTCAAACTGAAACAAACTCAATTGAAGGTCGAATGGAAATCCTGGATGGATTCCTCTGTTCTCTAGGCTCCAATGTAAATCTTGGGTGGATTCCCCTCTTGTCTAGATAGGGTGGATATTGCACCATCAAAACCAAAATAATAGTGGAATGGTTTTTCTAAACCCTAATGAAACAATGTATCCAAGAGAACTTCCAAAATGAAGGATTAAATCATAATACCCAAAGTGAGGCTCTACCCCTCCTTTTATTCTTTTTTCATGCCTTCTAGAACTTTTCCCTTTTTGATTGAATCAAAAGTGACCCTTATCCCCCCTTTTACTTTTCCTTTAATATTAAAATTCACTTTAATAATATTTAAGTAACTTATTAATCTAAATTTACTTCATTTCCTCAATGTCACTTCAAATACATAACATCTCCTAACTAAGTGACATTAAATGAATCCCTTTTTACTCCCTTTTCTCCATCAAAAATCCATAGAAGTCCCTTCTATTGAAAAACAAGGCAATCCAAAAATGGGGACATGATAATTCCTCCCTTCCCAAAGATTGATTGTCCTCAAGCAATGACATCATGACTTGATGCTCCATCGAATGATCCAGACTTAAACTAAAAATGATACAAGGATCCAAACCACCCAATAAGATGTGAAGCCTCCACTCAAGGCATGGTCTAGTAAGGTATTGACATAAGAGGCCTCCTGAAAACTGCCAATAAGTAAGACCATTGTTGGGAGCAGGCCCATTTTGGAAAAAAGAATAATTTTGGAAAATAAAGCGCAAAGAAGGAAAAGACAACTGGCAAGAAAATAATTACGTGCAAGATAAATGTGCATGAAGAGGAGGAAAGCATGTGAGGCATAGATGAAAGAATACCTGACCATGCTAGGGTTAGGGTTTTGGTAAGAGGATGTAATGGATAATAAGACAAAAATAAGTATAAATAAGTACCTAGAGGTCTAGGTTAGGGTTAGAAGAGTTGGAATGTAAGAATGACTGGAAAATATGATATTTTTTTGTAAGATGTTGAGCTGGGGATAGAAAATAAGTAGATTTTGAGGTTTATATCATAAGATGAGGATATTTGTGTGATCGAGTCTGCTCCATTGTATATCTTGGCCTGAATGACCGAGGATTGTAAGGCGCACAATGCTATTATTTTGGAAAAACCATAATAAAAGAGAAAAGAGACCAAATCTTTGTGGACATAGCCTAGGAGGTGGTGAACCACGGTAGATCATGTGTTATGTGGATTGATTATTGTTTATTTCTTTACTATCAATGGTTAGCTAGTAGATGAATGCATGAATGGGATATCTAGATCTGATTATGTCTACATGCATGAATAATAATGACTGAATGTGTAGTATATATGAATGTTAGGATTAATGAATGAAGATCACATAGTGTAATCCCATATCCTCACTCATTCCCGGGCTACAAGAACCTGAGCGTTACAGCCACCATAATAACTATCTCGTGTTAGACTGCCCAATGCATTCTATGTGTTTTGTTGCCTTCTGGTTTACTAGGGGGGCGATAGTTTTAGAGGTTTTATTGGAAACCATAGTAGATATGAACCTGGGTAAGCCCAAGAAAGGTATAAAGAGAGAAGTAACCAACAAATGGTTATGTTGTTGGTTGGAACAGAATGGGATTGAGTGAATGATACATGTTGAAAAATCGTGAAAAGAATGTCAGATCTGGTGAGGAAATGTTAAAATAATGAGAATATAGAAGGCGATGTTTATATCATGGAACCCAATGAATGCATAGATAAAGAGATGGTTGAGAACAAAGGAGATGGAATTAGTGTATAAAGATAATAAAAACTCGAAGTTAACACCGCACAAATATTCAGATAAGTACGTATTTAGTGACTTGCATAAAGTATTTTTCTGTGATTTCCCACATGTGTTGTAGTAGTGGATATTGAGGTTGAAATACAACCACCCTACAAATCGGATCAGACAACTAGAGTGGAATTATGTGGAGATCACACAGTTACAACAAGTTGACAATAAATTTACGCACACAATAGAATTATGGTTAGACATCATTGTTGCAGGATTTATCACAGAATTTGTCGTAGATACTGTGAAGTCTTACAACGCATCATAGCAAGAGTTCCTGAAGGGACCTAGAGGTGGGTATATCAGATCATTGTATACTTCCATCAAGATTTTACTGTATAACAAAGGTGTAATGACAATGGCATCAGACAACTAAACTTCTCTGCATGCATGGGGGAAGGGGGGAAGCACTGACATGAGCTAGAGAAATGGAGGAATAGATGGATAAAGGGAAGAAGGAGGAGGCCTTGAAACCAATCATGATGGAGGAATACCATATCAATAAGATCAAGGCAACATCTGGAAGAACGTGCAGTGGATAATCCTACCTATACAAGACGAACATTAAGAAGAGAGCCATAGTTGTGAGGGAAGGCTTGGAAAGTGATGAGGAAGAGGTAGAGGATCTTCAGGCTATGGAGAAGATTAAGGAAATCATGCATGAGACATATGAAAGGAAGAAAAGAGTTCCAAGGGTAGGAACTGAAGGCATAACTCCTATCCATATCAGTGTCAGTGTGGAACCCATAAACCCATGTGAAACTAATACACCAAAAATAACACCACTGTTTAGACAACCAAATTTTAGTGGAAGAAACACAACAACGAGTACATATACACAGGGAGCAACAATTTGGGGAGCCAGTTCAGGAAGCATTAGTCAAGGATATACACCACATGGAGGTAGTAGTTCATCAATCAGAATGAAAGGACATGATCCCACCATAAGGTTACTAGAATTCAAGGGAGAGACATCTAAGGACCTTGAGAGGCACTTGTTCATCTGTGAGAAGATCTGGGAAGACAATCATATCATAGATGATGATACAAAACTTGCACAGTTAGTTATCACACTAAGAGATCATGCACTGGATTGGTACATGAGCTTAGCTACAAACAATCCATCAGGAACAACTTGAACATTTGTAGATATCAAGAAACTATTGATAAATGAATTCTAGAATCCTAGTTTAAAGGATCAATACATGAATGAGATGATAGATATAAGATAGAAACCAAGAGAATCTGTCTGGGATATTGACTAGAGATTCAAATGATTGAAGGGAAAGATGAAGTATGTCATGACAAATATGCAACATAGACATATATGTGTGAATTCCATGCTACCACACTAGAAATAACCTTTGAGACAACATAAGTTTCAAACTCAGGCAGAGGATATACATGCATCCTTACAAATGGAAGAGAACTAATATTAGAAGATAGATCCAATAATAGAGGAGCTAAAGGAGGATCTAAATAATTTAATATTTCAATTAAAGAAAAATAGGGGTAAGGACAAAAGAGAAGTTGTTTGGTGTACCACATGCAGGACAAAAGGACATCACAAGAATCAATGCCCAACATTCACGCAATACATGGAAACAGGACTACCAAACCCTTTTCCAACAGAAGGACTATGGTGTAAGATTTGTAAGACATAGGAGCATGATCCATATCATTGTCCCATGATGTAGAAATATCAGACAGTGCCTAAGAGTTCATATTGCAACTTTTGCAAGTCAGTGAGCCATGATGACAAATATTGTAGGACAATGGAGCTGATGAGGGAAAGAACATCAGACACCTATACGGTGCAGGAAAAAATGATGACAGGGATAGTTGCACCAGATTTTAACTAAGTACCAACCCCATATAACACTATGTAGCAGCAATATAACATTGTGAAACCACAATACAATACCACATAGCCGTAGTATATCCCGTGTAGTATAATCAAGTGCCTCAGTATAATGCACTGTGAGGAGATTGAGTTGGTTACAGAGGTGGAGGAAGATGTAGAGGAGGGTTTCGAAGAGGTAGAGGACCGGTCATATGTCATAACTTTCAACAAATAGGACACTATGCACGAGAATGTCCACTTCCACCTGCGACATGTATGTATTTTCGCGCATCAGATCGTGACACAGAAGACTATCTGACACTATTGGGGAAGATACGGGAGGACAGGAATCAGAACAATCAAAATTCAAAGTGGATATCTACAGAAGCTAGAGAGGATGGAAGGACTATCAACATAGTCACGCGTGGAGGAGCTAAAACATGACCTGACACAGTAAGACAAGATCTAGCACAACACCAATGGGTGAAGAAGAATGTTGAACCACAGAAGCAATTTGACATGGAGAACGAAAAGGAGACATTCAATCAATCTAGACAAGAATTATTGAATCCATATATTGCATCTACATCAACTTCGCAGCATACTCAAGACGTACCAATGTACAAGATGCCTTCATCGTTGGATCACACTAATGAAGCACAACCTTTCAGACAGGTAAGTACCATAAACGATTTTCTGCAATCCTATGTTAAACTACTAAATGATCAATCATCTATTAAAGCATTAAAAAATATTGTATAAATATCTAACACAGAGGTAGAGGGGAAGCTAGAGCAGAAAATGGTTAATCATCTGCATACAAGGAGGAGACAAAGTAGAGAATTCAGACTGAATGCCAACATTGGAGACTTCAACATGGGGGATATTATAATAGATTTAGGATTTGAAGTAAATGTGTTACCCAAGAAGACATGGAAATGTATGGGAGAGCCCACATTTGGATATTCTCTCGTTCAGTTGAAACTAGCAAATCAACATAGAGTTCTGCCAATTGGAAGGCTAAAGGGTGTGACAGTAGATCTGGATGGAGTGTGCACTAAAGCTGATTTTGAAGTAATGGAAATAGTGGATGGAACAACACCTTATCCAACATTTCTTGGACTGGATTGGGAATTTGATAACCAGGCCATAATCAACTTGAAGACAAGGAAGATGAAATTCAAATCAGGAGATTACAGATTCATTGCACCATTAGATCCTTTAGAAGGAGAAATGTTTGTAGAACAAACTTGTCTAGATTGATAAGAGATAAACCATTTGTATAGAACCATCGCGCACATAGAATATTATGTAAACGTGATTGCAGATGGGGTACTCAGTTGGAGAAGTATCACATCATGTGCTTCAAAATCAGATACAGGGTTGGAGAATTGGCATTAGAGATTACATAAAGTATCCACAAGACGGTGCGTAAGAATAGACCACACATTAAGATGGGTAGGTACAGAGATAAGAGAAGGGTGAATGAATTAGAAGAATTATTAACAAGATATGAAGATAAGTTGTTAGAAAATCAAAGGCTCTTATCCCTAGACATAACACTCAAGGAAACACCTACAAGATGGTGGGGTGTGCACAAAGAGATGATTAAGGACTGGTACCAATGTAATTGATTACTACACATTAGATTCAATGGAGAATAGGGAAGCAATGAGATGAAAAGATATGATGGATAGGGGACACCAGCAGAAAAATTGGAGAAGTGCAGAACACTATGGAGAATGACACTACTAGAGGAATGGCCTCATCACTTCATTCATACATTGGAAGGAATTCCCGCAAACTGGTATGTAGACCAAGAACTGCACAAAGGCACTGTAGAATGGACAACATTACAACAACATGTTATAGTAACTTTCTCATTTGAACATGAGAAACCCAATATTGATTCAACACTCAAACAAATTAGAGGGGTGATATTTATTAAGTAACCAGAGGTTGAGCATATAATAGAGTATCAACAAAAGAATAGATGGACAATCAAAGAAATATTTCTATGCTACCATGTGTAGGAAGAAGCACCAGATGAAGATGACCCGTGCAATATCCAAATTATAGAAATTGAAGTAGAAAGAGAGGTGGAAGTCCCATCTATGGAATCAAAAGTATTTGTTGCACTAATCAATGTGAATAAAGTCAACATTGGGACAACTGAGAATCCCAAAATGCCCAACATTGGAGATTATTGGGATGAACAAACAATAGAAAGAATAACAGAGTTACTACACAAGTACAATGACTTATTCTGAATGACATTTACATATATCAAAGGCATAGCAGGAGAGCTAGGGGAAATGAAGATACCTCTCAAACCTAAGGATAGATATGTCAAACAATGACCATATAGACATAATCCAATATACAAGCATAAATTGACAGAATGTTGGAAGATGGAATCATAGAACCAGTAGAAGAATCAAAATGGATAATCCCTATGGTAGTTTAGGAGAAGAAGCAATGAGGCATAAGGAAATATGTCGATCTGGGGAAGTTGAATGATGATTTACTACATAACCCTTTTCCTACCCCTTTTACCGATGAAGTCTTAGAGAATGTGGGAGGTCAGGAAACATATTCATTCACAAATGGATTCTTAGGCTACCACCAAATTAAGATAGCTCCAAAAGACAGGTACTAGACCACTTTTTCCATAGAATGGGGATCCTACCAGTACACAATCATGAATTTTGGGCTGAAGAATGCACCAGCCATATTCTCCAGGGTAGTCATAACTACTTTCAAAGAATTCATCCACCAATTTTTGGAAGTGTATTTAGATGATTGGACAGTCTACATTCTGTTGAAAGATCATGTAGAGGTGTTAAGGCTAATGTTGGAAATATGCAGGCAGTGTCATATATCATTAAATATCAAAAAGTGTATCTTTGGGACACCTTTTGGAATATTGTTGGGACATATAGTTTGTAAACAAGGGCTATCGGTGGATCCTTCAAAGATTGTAGTCATTGTTAATTTACCACCACCCAAATAAGTGCGTCAGTTGAGAGAAACATTGGGACACACATGAAACTACAGGAAATTCATAAAATGGTATGCGCAGATCACTTCACTAATGGAGAAAATGCTCAAGAAAGACATTAGATTTCAGTGGAATGAGGATTTTCAGTGAGGTTTGGACACTCTAAAAGAAAAAATGGTCACAACAACTATACTAGTATTCCCAAATTGGTAAAATACATTTCATGTGCATGTATATGGATCAACCATAACACTTGGAGCTATTCTTGTGTAGCCAAGAGCAGGGGGCTTGGACCATCCTATAACATTTGCAAGCAGAAAACTGTCAGGGACAGAGAAGAATTACAATAATACAGAAATAGAAGGCTTAGAAATGGTATATGCACTTTAGAAGTTTAGACACTATTTACTTGGCAAATACTTTAAAATGTTTATAGACCATTCAACCCTCAAATACCTATTCAACAAGCCCCTGTTGGGGGAAGGATCTGTAGATGATTACTGTTGTTTCAAGAATTTGATTTTGAAGTGATATTCAAACCAGGGAAGTTGAATGCAAGACTTGATCACCTGTCAAGAATCACCAATGGAGAGAACAACTTCCCTAATGTGCAATTATTTTCAGTCCATGTACCTGATGAATATTTTGCTGACATCATGAAATACTTGAGTACAGGGACTACGCCACAAGATTTTAACATTGTGCAGAAGAAAAATATGGTAGTCAGAGCTTCATACTATCGATTGATTTCAAGACACTTATACAATATGGGTGCAGACAACATTTTGAGAATATGTGTACTAGAACATGAGAGGCCTAGGATTTTAGAAAAATCCCATGAAGGAATAGTTGGAGGACATTATGCAGGAAACGATACCGCGTAGAAGGTATTACACATAGGACCATGGTGGCCGACCATTCACAGAGATGCTAAGGATTATTTCCAGTGATGTGATGTATGTCAGAAGGTTGTAAAACCTAATATAAGGGATGAGATGCCCTGAATACCACAAGCAACCTTACAATTATTCGAAAAATGGGAAATATACTTGGTGGGACCAATTAACCCTATAGGGGAAAGGTTAGGAGCAAGGTATTTCATTACTGCGACAAAATATTTAACAAGATGGGCAGAAGTAACACTAGTAAAAGATTGTAGTGCAGAGACAAGAACACATTTCTTGTTTGAACAAGTGATGACTAGATTTGGATGCCCAAGGATTTTGATGAGCGACAAAGGTACTCACTTTATCAATAGTACTATCAAGGCTATCACTGAGGAATTTGAACTCTATCATCAGAAAAGTACACCATATCACCCTCAAGAAAATGTAACGGTGGAAGATTTTAATAAGATCCTAGATAATGCCTTGACAAACATCTACAATGTTAACAAGGATAACTGGGACTTGAAGATACTAACAATATTGTGGGCATACAAGATTACATGCAAAAAGATGATAGGACATACACCATTTAGGTTGGTGTATGGGAAAGAAGCAGTGGTGCCATTAGAATTTATCATACCTAGTCTATGAATAACAATAATCACCAACATGATAGAACAAGGTGTAGTAAAATAAAGGATAAATCAACTGATAGAGATGGAATAAGATAGGATTCTAGCAGGATTTCACCAAGAATTATAGAAAGCAAGAGATAAATCTTGGCACGACAGACACATCAAGAGGAAAGGTTTCAAGGAGGGAGAGCTAGTCTTGATGTATGACAATAAATTTTATCAGCATCCAAGGAAATTCATAATGCATTGGTTGGGACCATACGAAGTGAAGATTATCACAGATGGGGGATTTGTACAGTTGAAAGATCTAGGAGGCTCATAAATGAAAGGAATGATCAATGGGATTCGAGTGAAGCTATACAAGGATAGTTGACTTCCTAGTACTTAAACATATACCACGCAGTAAGAGAACTTGTACATAATATATTATAGTAGAAATTAAAAAACAAAGTTGTGCACAACAAAAATGCACGTAGCATGACAAAAGGAAAATGTTTGTGTGTAGACAAAATGGACTTAGTACGATGAAAATAAAATTTCCACACACAAAAGTTACATGATATACCGCGCACTTGGAAAGATTGGCGCACTGGAAAAAGGACCAACGGTCAAAAAAATAAGAAATTTGAAAAATGACAGTTACGGCAAAAAAAAAAAAGTTTTGTGCAAGAGTTACAGTGCACAGAAAAAATGGATGTAGCACGACGAAAGGAAAATGACCATATGCAACAAAAATGGACCTAGCGCGACGAAAATAAAATGTCCACATGAAAAAAATACATGACCTACCGCGCACTTAAAAATCTCATCATGTTGGAAAAAGGACCAACCATCAGAAAAAATGAATATTTGAAAAATGATGGTTACGACAAAAAGGCACCAACTGGAAGCAATTATGGAAGTCAATGAAAAAGTATGCATAAAGAACCATTACATTAATCAAAGTTGGTGAATCTTCTTCAAGAAGTTTCATGACTTTCCTATATAAAGGGGAAACATGGGAAACCTAAGACTTATTATGAAGTGATGAAGTTGTAGAGAAATAGAGGACGCAGAGTGGAAGAGAGTTGGTGAACAATATAGAGAGAACTAGTGAAGACTTATTTGATAGAAACTAACCAGTTCCCATGATGGAACCACTGAATATGGGTGCACTGAACCAATAAAGGAGGAAAACAAGAAGTATCTAAGCACCACGGGAGGCAGTATAGGTTAGACAAGAAATTAGACAACTCGAGGAATTTGTCGACATCAACACAATTCCTTCACCCTTTGAAGAACCCATAGTGCCTACACCAGTGGTTGAAGAAAGGAAGGTTCCAACCGCATCGGCCATGGAATTTGACCTGGCTAGTAGCACACAGGGACATTCCATGCATAACACAAGAAACCCACCAGAAACTATGATGGATGAAGAGGCTCAGCAGGAAAATGGCCAAGCTACTGCGCAGGCGGAGGTGACAGTACCCAAAAACACCAGAGTCAAAACCACACAGCAAAAAAAGGTTCTGGTAGAAGATATCACTGGCTAGCTAGACCCTGACATAGGAAGAACACAAATGGAGGCGGCGACCTCAAGCCAACAATAGGAAAAATGGAAGGGAAAACAACCTATGGTGCAGTCTTCGCGTAGGCATCCTAACACAATGATTTTACTCCCATGCATTATGGAAGGAGTGCAAACCATGCCAACACTGCTAGGTTGTATGGAGAAGCTAAAATACTTAGACCATGTTGTGCCGACGTAGGCAAATTCCCTTAATTTGCGCATCAAGTATACATAGAAAACACAGGGATACGACTATTTGGAGATCCCATTATACAACCAAATCCATGGACATCTAGCCTAGAAAACACAGGAATCCTAAACTTGTTAGATATTCCCCACTTTGGAAGGGGGAAAGAGGTTAACAATTGCATCAAGCAGTTGATAGCGGTCCTCCATGGAGGATTCCTATGGATGGAACAACCCATCTCCATAGACGTATAGCTAATAGAATTAATCACAGGACAATCGTCAATGGGTGAGAACCCCACATAGTACTTGAACGACAAAATAAAAGAGAAGACTCTGGCTGAAGAAATGAGGAGGGCATATGGGACAAAGAGGGGCTCGCGTGGAATTATTATTAAAAGGATCAACGATGTCGTGACACGAATGGCCACCAAACTCTTGGCCTATAAAATGATGAGGAAGTGTCAAAAGGAGGAAGTCCCTACTAAGGTCGTTGCAGCTCCAACGCGGTGCGTGAAAAGAACATTGCTCAATTGGGCCCCTTACCTACTGGATCTATTCCTTGAGGACTACAAAGACGCATAGGACCTCAACACAGAGTTCCACTACTCATGGCTACTCATGCTAATCGCATTGATGAGGTGGAGGGAGCCCCCATATTCATACTTCTGCAACTAGATAGTTTGATGTCGCACAACATGGTACATGTTGTTAGGGAGAAACTCAGACCCCAAGCACAGAAGCATAAACACGGGTACCTTTTCCAAGTATTTTGCAGAAATAAAGGAAAGCATAGCCAACACTTGGCAAATTTCCCCAGATCTGGTCACACAGTTCAAGGACATAGCCAACATCAAAGTGTCCAGGAACAATATGTGGATGCAAGCGCGCAGAGATCCAAGAAAAGAGTGGCTTCAATTAAGATACAACGTCATGGAGGAAGACGTAGAAATGGCCATGAGAGATTGGCATGGCGACTTAAATATTTCATTCTTAACTCAAGAAGTACCTAAGGGTATGGAGGTAGACACAGAGAAAACCAAGACACCTGCATGAGACAAATTTGTTCCCAAAAGGCCAAAACCAATGCAAAATTCGACGTTGCAGACGAAGGGGAGTGCGCTAAATAAAAATACACAGGCAGGAAAGAAGGAAATTTCCCCACAACAAAAGGAACAAGGATCGGGGGCTACATAAATGCAGGGAACCCCCTCAACATCTACTCCACAAGGACTAGGTCCACCTAAGTGGTCAATTTCATAGACATGATGATTTCAAAAGAAGGAAAAAATGCATAAGAAACCACCTATGTACACGATCATAGAGGACGATGTTGACCTCACAGAATACAAGGTGCAAGACCGTGCAAAAGACGAATTCAAAGAATACAAGAACCAAAGAGGGAAGATACAAGATGACCTGGATGGAATAAAGCAGGTCCTTGAGAAAATCAGAACCTTGCAGAGGTCTGAAAGGGGAATAGTCCTTCCCCGAGGGAAACGAAACAACGACAACAAGGACCATGCCACAGAAGGAATACACAGTTCACACAATTTCCCAGGAGATTCCAACATTTAGAGTAACAAATGGCATGCTACACATGGATGAAACCACAACAAAAACACCACTGAAATATTTAGTGTAGGTCGACATGGTATTAGCCAGAATACCCACAAAGGCGTTGTACAAACTCCAAGTCAACGTCACGCAAGAAGTGCAGTCACACACGATAATAGACATAGTAGAACTGCATGAAATGAAAGGTGACTAGGAAGCATTGGAGCTCGTGGTTGAACAAGTAAAGTTTGATACAAGAGGAGAGAAAGAGAATGCAGATAAAATCGAACAAAGGGTGACGATGGTCTACAACCACCTTATGTACAACACGCAGGCTGAGAGTTCAAGTACAAAGGAGAAACTCAATATGATTTCCCAAACCATCAAACACTATAGGAAACAATTTGATGAATTGATGGAAAAATTGACTCTGACGATTCCACCCAAGGTCAGGGAACATAGGAAAGCAAAAGTTTCACTCCAACTAGAAGAGTTGGAGAAATAAGCTAACATAGCAGCATAACTATTTGATATAACATCGCAGTTGTAGACAATGATGGAGGAAGAATAACAGGTTTAGTAGTGGGACCAGGAAGAAGGAAAAATAAGCATAGCTATCCAAGACCTAATTAAGAGGCAAAAAATGATGAGTATCATTGAGTGCCTCAAGGGAACACAAGACTTGAAGAAGTTGCAAGAAGAAATGATAGCAGCGCAGACGCAAAAGCAGGAGATAAAGGCGCATATGGAACCTCTTCAATATCAAGCCACACATCTAATCGTGCAAATGGAGGAGGAGAAGAATAACATGGTGTAGACACAGGAGGAATGCACAGCCATGGTCTAGGAAGAAATCACAGCCCAAAATATAGAAGCGCTCAGAGAAAAAACCGCGCAGGTACAAATATGAGGAATTGAACTTGCGAACAAGTTCCAAAGTCTAGAAAATACTGTCAAGGGAGTGCGTAGTGCTTAGGTGGCTTGGAACGAGCCACATGTTAGTGTTGGGGGACTGTTGGGAGTATGCCTATTTTTGGAAAAAGAATCATTTTGGATAATAAAGTGAAAAGAAGGAAAAGACAACTAGCAGGAAAAGAATCGCATGCAAGGTAAACGCACATGTAGAGGAGGTGCGCATGCGAGATGCGCATGCGTGAATACCTAAACATGCTAGGTTTAGGGTTTTGGTAAGAGGATGTAATGGATGATAAGATAAAAATAAGTATAAATAGGTTCCTAGAAGGTCTAGGTCGGGGTTGGAAGAGTAGGAATGTAAGAATGACTAGAAAATCTGAGATTGTTTTGTAATTTGTTGATATGCAGAGAGAAAATAAGGTAGATATTGAGGGTTAGATCATAGGTTGAGGATCCTGGTGTAATGTATTCCACCCCATTGTAGATCTAGACCTGAATGACCGAGGATTGTAAGGCGTGCATCACTATAATTTTGGAAAAACCATAATAAAAGAGAAAAATGACCAAATCTTTGTGGACGTAGGCCAAGAGGGGGTGAACCACAGTAGATCATGTGTTCTATGTATTGATTATTGTTTATTTCTTTACTATCAATGGTTAGCTATTAGATGAATGCATGAATGGGATAGCTAGATATGATTGTGTCTACATGCATGAATAATAATGACATATTGTGTAGTATAGATGAATGTTAGGATACATGAATGAATATGACAGAGTGTAATCCTGGAGAGTTGCATCCACCCATAAGAACTATCTTGGGTGAGATTGCGTAGTGAATTTTATGCATTGTATTTCCTTTTGGTTTACTAGAGGGGACGATAGTTTTAGAGGTTTTGTTGGAAACCATAGTAGATATGAACTTGGGTCAGCCCAATAAAGGTAGCAAGAGAGAAGTAACCAACAACCACTCAATTCTGCAACAACTAGATCAACCCATCAAGGAATTGTTCTACTTGGGAGCCAACCTCATGAAAGTAAAAATTGTCTCATGCCTCTATGTCAACTATTGCACTGTCTCCTACTACAATCCTAGGTTCCTAAGCTATTCTTAGAAAGGACTCATCTTGTTGTCATTGCTCCACTCTGATCATAAATATATGATCCTCCTGCCTAAAGTGCATCCTCCACACCTACATCCACAAGTTGTAATGCCTCAAAGAATTCCCCTCACTATCGAGGATCATACCCAACCAATGTATCTCAGTGAAGTCAACTAAACCAACTCTAAAATCATACATCATAGAGAAGTCTATGTGGTTGCCAACTAATAGGGCATCCACTACACCTAGTCTCTTAGTATAAAAGGGAAAAACAATAAAACTCCAGCACCCCCAGTCTATTGCAATCATCCGAGCACTACCTGGACAATATCCCAACATATTGTTCACAAATTCCCTCCATGCGAACACAAGAACCCCGTATATGGTAAATTCATTAGGATACCAAACTAGCTTGTATGATGTGAAGCACCCTCTACTCATAGCACTAATATATAAGGTGCTAATATAAAAACACACCTGTCTGCTCCTGATAGGCCAAAAAATCATAAGTTGCATAAACTTGGTCAACTCCTCAGAAGACCTCTCCTCCAAGAAACCAATCCTAATCCTCCCAAAAGTAAACTATGGAAAGTCAAAACTGGTTCTCTCCTCTCTAATAGTAGCTAATTTTTCAAACAATATGATCACATCGTCCCAAAATAATACCATAAAGGTACCACCATGCTGACATTGTACCACTATGATCATCTTCGTCAAACCAATGCTTTCATTTTGCATCATCCTCTCCTGGAACCCAAAGATGATCTCCTTGAAAGGACATAAACCACCATCCTGAATCTTCCCCTGCAAAGGTGTCTCAATGAAGTCTAAGTTTGCAAATCCACAACTGATCTTGGCCTCCCCTTTACTGACATCCTAAAAATAAGGCAGACCAATCATTGTCATGGCTCTATTGACCATCATTATCATCTGAATCAATCTATCAATCAGATGAATTTCTGAATCCCACCACCAAATTGGAAGTCCACTACTCCCAATACCTTCTAGTTGTTTTTGTGCCATACAAGTAACCATTGGAGTCAAAATGAGTCAAATCCCTAGTATTCCATCATCTGGTGAAAACCAAGTACTAGGAATCAACTCTATTCCCGCTAATATGTTCGGCTCATGTCAAACTACACTGGGAAATATGATATCTCAATCATCGTCAATGTAATCAAGTAATCCATGGAGTCTAAAAACCTCCCTGGAAAGTATCCCTGTCACCTGCGATGCCTCATACTCATACAAGTACCCATAATTCATTCCTGAGTCACACATAGCCCTCATAATATTCTCCCTAAGTGTGGACTCAGGGACTACATGTGTGCGACCTCCATAGTGGATAATTCCATCCACCACCCTGTCATATGAAATATTTGTGAATTGATCCAATACAATCTGGATATCCTCATGTTTTCTAACCACATATCCCAATTGAAAGAATTATGACATGGATACAATCCTACTTGCCTCACCCCACTGACTCAGGTGAACCCTCCATGTCCTATTGAATATACTGTTGCCATCAAAATATAAAACCAGATTCCACTGCCACTAGCTATAAGACTGAAAAGTTCCAGGTGCATTGGACAACCCCAAGGGTATGACTGAGATCTCATGGTAACATCTGAGAGAAATCCTACGAGTATCCTTCTCTCGTTCCCTACTCTATGGATATCCTAATCGAAAATCAATCTCCAAGGAATATTCCTCTCCATGAATCTCGTCTATCCACTCATCGATCCTAGGTGAACCAAACTCAATGATATGTCTAAAATATTTTTTTTGTAGGTATCCCCAGGGGAAATGTCCCAAAACCCCATTGTACACCAGCATACACCCCTGTATATTGTTGTATACTAATACATACAATCGTATCATCATGTATCACCATGTATCCTATATGTGCCACTGTATCACTCACTCTACTAATATCAACTAGACCTGGATCCTAGAGTGATGTATCCACATCTATCATATACTCAATCCCCTAATCAATTGGTGCATATACTTCCTTGTTGGCTGGTCCACAAGAAATCTTCTCAACTATCTCCTCTATAGCTAATCCCTGAGCCAAAATAAATGGTTCTTGATCCATGCAATGTAAAATAGGTGTATGGGAAAAACCCTTTGTGTGAAACCTCTCCTCATACACCTACAACCCTAAATACTCCCCGTAAGGAGTCATCATAAGAGGCTCTTCCCTCATATAATGAGTGTCATTCATGCCATCATGAGTGTCTCTGCTACTATCAACGATGAAGAGCATGCCAAACTAAGATAGTAACAAAGCTCCTTAATCTCCCTTTCCTTTCCTTCAACGAACTTAAGAGCAAGTTACCTATCCATGAACAACTACAAGTAATTAGATTTCATCTTATCTAGTGCATCTTTGATGATGCGCAATTGTGTACTAGTGACTCCTTCTATAATTCCCTTTTTCCTTTCCTCCATATTGGTTATCCACACAAGCTATTCAATAAATTTATGAGCACTATTTCCCCTCGTCAACACCTACACAACTTGTTCCTCTATGACCAATATTCGGTCTCTAAATCATGCAATGCTAAGGATATTTGATTAATTTCACCATCATTTCTAGGTGCAGTCACATCCTCATCATCATTGACATCATAAATGATATATGGTGATGAATCCTCATCCTGTGTAGGTGCTATCACATTTGAACTACCTTCATCATAAGCACCATTCATAGTGAGAGATGTTGGATCTACAACATGGGTTGATTGGAATAGTTCATCATAGTTATCATAAGATGTTGCATCCTCATATTTTGTTGATTTTTCAGAGGTATACCCATCCAACACACTAGTTTCATTGACCTCATTAGATAGCTATGATTATGTATCATAGGCTACTATTTGATCTTCCCTTGTGCACACATCCTCCTCATGGCTAGATGCATGCTCCTCCACCTGTCCTTCATGCTGGTACCTGAAAAAAATCTGTAAATTAGATTGAAGATGGCCTCATGGGACATGTATAGACATCTAGTGGGGCCTAGCGTGATGAGGGTGGACAACTAGAAAGGGCCTCACGAGGCACCCTATACTCAAACCATGGTGATGACTCCAGACAGGGTTTCCCAAAACCCTCCGAGCACTTGCGAAATCAATGTACAACCTCCTCCATAAAGCTCTACAAATCCCCTATGCAAGACAATATTCCTTCAAACTGAAACAAACTCAACTGAAGATCCAATGGAAATCCTATATGGATTCCCCTCTCATCTAGGATCCAATGTAAATCCTAGGTGGATTCACCTCTTGTCTAGATAGGGTGGATATTGCACCACTAAAACAAAACGAATAGTGGAAGGGTTTTGATAAACCCTAAGGAAACAATGGCTCCAAGAGATCTTACAAAATGAAGGATCAAGTCATAATACCCGAAGTGAGGATCTACGCCTCCTTTTATCCTTTTTCCATTCCTTCTAGAACTTTCCCCTTTTTGACTAAATCAAATGTGACCCTTATCCCCCCTTTTACATTTACTTTAAGATTAAAAGTCATTGTAATAATGGTTAAGTAACTTATTAATCTAAAGATACTTTATTTCCTCAATGTCATTTTAAATACATAACATCTCCTAACTAAGTGACATCAAATGACCCCATTTTTACTCCCTTTTCTCCATCGACAAGCCATAGAATTCCTTTCTATTGTAAAACAAGGGAATCCAAAAATGAGGACATGATAGAGAAGAAACTAGAAGTAGAAAGTGCATGTCCACGAGGAAAGAGTTAGAAGAAGAATCAATATTGTTGTTGTGATTCTTCATTGTTGCTTCTAAGGAATCCATATTTTTTAAACATTTAGACTCTAGATGACCATCTCACCTGCATAAATTGTAATGCTTGTCAATATTCTTACTTTTTTATTTTAGTCCTTTGTCACCATTGGGAGTAGAATCTAGATAAGAAGGTTTGGGATCCTTGTTTTTCTTCTTGTTGCAAGGATGTTTCTTCTTTGGATGCTTCGATTTATCTTTTAGTTGGGTCATTAATGCTTTGGTAGATGTACCTACAATGTTGATCACTCCAAGATGAAAGAGATTATCTTTATCTCTAATTAGAGAATCAAAAAAAGACTCGAGAGAGTGTTTTTTGTACAAATCCCCTAGAGATTCTCTAGTGGAGTAAAAGGTAGATACAAAAATATAATATGCACCACCAAGATTAACAAATATATATCTATCTCTGTGTGTGTGTGTGTGTGTGTGTGTGTGTGTGTGTGTGTGTTGGACAGTTGGTTTTCATTGATGTCAAAAAATGTGATGGGTGTATTTGGAGAAGTCTCCAAAGTGGTCCCCTTATGACGTAGTTCTAAGCATGACCCTCATGGGAAGTCTCTTTGAATAATTCTACAAGAAATCCATAGGTGTGGTCATGAATCCTGAAGTTGTTTTAGGAATAAGGACACGAAGGACAATGTAAATTCAGGTAACACACTCATAGATGGATAGTCCTCGTCATTCAATTTTCAACGATAGGTGGAACATCACATAGTTCCTCACGGTTGAGGAGTTATGAGGCCATGAAGTTGAAATCCCTAAAGATGGGTTAAGAAGCCCCTAAATGATTACAAGTCATTAATCAAATGGTAAAGTGGTTGTAACAAAAAACCCCTAAAGTAAGGAAAGAGGTTGCTTAGAAAAAGTATAAATACACCTCAAGGAGTCTCTCGTAAGTACATTCACACACACATTCTATTGAATATCTCTAAATGAATAAGTGATATGGTTTATCTTTTCGTAGTTTATCTGAGGTTGCAAAGGAAGGTTGACAGTGAAAGTTTCATAGTTGCAAAAAGTGTGATAACCCTAGTTTATGAGTTTATATGTGGATTACAGGCCAAAAGGACACGGATGTACATGCGACATAGTGGCGCAAAGAATGAATATCTACAGGTAGTAGAGGAGAAAGTCACAGATCTGTGAAAAACTTGTGAAAGGTTGTGAAGTGATGCTTGTGCCAGGTTGTTGATGCCCAGGTTGATTTGTTTATCTATGATATGAAGCACCAGGTCAGTGGAAAGTTCTAAGGTATATTTATATGCATGATTTGATTGATATATCCTGGTGATATGGTACATATTTGAGGCATGGTATGGTGAATTGGGCATATGCTAGAAACACATGTTTGTGTTGTTGGTACATGGTTGAGATACACATTTGGTATATGGTAAGACATGTTTGAGGTACATCTTGGTTACATGTTGAAGATGCTATGGTCATGCCTTTAGTATCTTGTTGAGGTATTGGTATATGTTTGAGGCACATATTTGGTGTATGGTGTGAGACATGTTCATGGTACATTTTGAGGTACACATTAGTGATGTTATGGTACATTGATTAGTAACACTTATTGGCTATATTAGTATCTTGGTATTGTGGCTATATTGGTTATGTTTGAGGCACTTCATTGATGATATCTTATGATTCATGTGATATGGTACATGATCGAATTACTTGGTATGTTACATGGTTGATGTACATGGTATGGTACAGGTTTCGGTACATGCATGATATGGTACTGGTTCGATGTTCATGGTTGATGTACATGGTATTGTACATGTTTGATGTACATGGCATGGTACAGGTGGATCAGTTGATTGATGATGGTATATCAGTGACAGAGATAGTGACAATGACAAGTTTGTTGATGTGACAGTTACAATAATAGGTTGGTTTAAAATGATAGGTTGACAGTGGCAGTGATTATAGTAGTGACAATTTGGTCTACACTTATGTTTTAGGGTGGAAGGAAGGAACAAGAAAAGGGGGTTATATCCTCCTTTTGGTTGGTGCCAGAGAACTTAGGTTCGTGCCTATAAATCAAGGGTCCATCCTCCTTCGGATTGGTGTCAGAGAACTCAGGGAGTTGTTGCTTCCTTCAAATTGGTTCCTGTAAATCAGGGGGTTGATGCCTCCTTCCAGTTGGTGCTAGAGAATTTGGAATTTGGTGCTTCTTATGAATATATTCTTGATATATATAAGAAATAATTTTGTGGTTTTCTCCCATTTGGGTTTCCACATAAATTATGGTGTACTGTGTATCTGTGGTTACCTGTTATGCATTGTTGATTTATGTTGTTGATGATGTATTGAATTCTAATGATAAATTGTTGAATATTATTGATAAAGTTGAAGGTTATATATATATATATATATATATATATATATATCATCCTTCATATCTATTTTAGAGTCTTGAAGTAAAAGTATAAGTGTTTTGAACTTAGATAAATAATCTTAAATGCACGAGAAATCATTAGGATGTAAAGCCATTAATTTATTTTCAAGTTAGTGGGATTGAATCACATTGTGTTTACTGAATATTTTTTTCATCTCATCCCAAGCTTCATATAGGTCATCAATTCCTTGAAGGTGAAACTATAAATAATAAGAGATGGAAATTCCAATCAATCCACTTTCTTCATCATTCGTATTATCTCATTTGGCTTTGTTTTCAACATTAATGGGTGCTTTTTCTTTTCCCAAGGTAATTCAATACAATCCTTTATTTCATAGTAGATCCTCCATATTAGATTTCCATGAGACGTAGTTGGTATCAGTAAGCAAAAGATCACTTGGAGTAGCCATATTAATTTTTTTAGGTAATATGGATTCAAAATCTTAAACTAATTATCCAAAAAAAAGGCACAGAAAACCGACTTTGGATGTGAAAGTTATGCCCTTTTTACGAAAGGCATAAAAGATAACCAAGGTGCCATGTGGTAGGTAGAAGTTGGCCCACGTGATGATGGATGCATAATGAGGTTTTTGAGTAAAAAAATTTCCTTTCATTCTCTAAATTTTCCTATAAGATTACTTTTACAAATAAGCTACTTACAAAGTGACCCACTTTGATAAAATAAGTGAAAATCACTTTTACCATGAAGTTATTTTATAAATTAAAGTTGCATGCAAAAAGTAACTTAAAAAAAAGAATATTAAATTTACTTTATAGTGATTCACTTTTATAATTTAAGTGAAATGCAATTTACAACAAAATTATGAGATGACTCAAAGTCGCATGAACTTTTTCAAAAAGTAACTTAATAAAAAGAAAGAGTTGAAGTCAAGACCTTTTATTTAATAAATTAACTTCCAACCAAGTGAACTAATACAAAATATATATCAAATGTTATGAAGGAGGAGGGGGACAATATTTTTTCCTCAACATGCATTCTTACCCTCAAAACCCTTGTTTTTTAATATAAAACACTTCAACAAGACCACACAAAAACCAAACGAAATTTTTGAAAAAAAAATCCCAAAAATTTATAATAATGGTGTTAGATCTCGGTAAAATCTTGTGGAAAATGAAAGTTTTCTCTCTGTTTTTTATTTTTTGATCTTAACTAAAGAACATAACAAATAACATACATAGAAAATAAAACACTTATTGCTCTATTTCTGATTTGTCGAGATTGCACAGAGTGCATGAAAAAAAATCATATGCAGACTGAAAAGAGTAGCAATCCAAAGCTATAAATAGAAAAACTGAAATATAACTCTGTAAAAAAAATGAAAAGGGCATTATCAAACTTTATACCTTAATATTTGAAAAAAAAGTTGTATATTGGGAAAATGGAAACTTGTTTTAGTGAAATGAAAATAATTTTCAACTGAAACCAATGCTCTAGAGGTAATGTAATACTCCACTTGGTCCAAAAATGGACATAAATAGCAGAACCCATAAATCTTTTGTTTCATGTGGTGACATGAGTTTAGGATCTTAATAAAAAATGAGAGTGGGTCTTCAAACAACTATGATACCATATTTGAAAAAACAAAGTATTTCCACACAAGATGAACACCTTAAACAACCAGTCACACAAATAGATCAAATATTAGTACGCAAATGTATAACATGGTTAAAACCCTTGAAGAAGGAAACAATGCACATCCCTCACCAATGTGTCCACCTGAGGCAATATATTAATGAAAAAGAAAAATATTTTACAAGAGAATTCTCACAATCGATCTTCAACAAATTACCCTCCATTCGCTTTAAATATAGATGATGGACCAATCAGGTGTTAAGCCATGAAACAATATAGTCATTAGTATCAAGGAGAATATGAATCATTGGATCACTTTATGTCTAGTACATATTGTGACCATCAAATTGCATAAATACAAATCCATACTAATGCACACTAAAGAAACACACTTTTACCTAAAGACACATTATACCAAGTTGAACTTAACTAACTCTGAAGTGTTTAAATATCCTACCATGTTCAATATCCCTAATGGGTTAGGTGCATAATTAACACTAATAAATTTACATTAGGTACCATCCACAAAATGTGGGGAAGTTCTTGGGTGATTTCCTCTAAGGGTTTATTGGGAAAATTAATCAAGTATTAAGGATCATCTCAATCAGTTGAACCATCCGCCCAAGGCATGTTGTCAATGGGAGGCCATAGGTCATAGGTTCAAATCAGATCAAGTCCCTCATGCTTACCAACCCCTATTGTGCATGTAATTTAAGCTACTCTCCATGTGTATATTCTATGGAAGAGGGGGGGATCCTATGAATTTTCCATTGGCACACGAGTGTGCACACACACACCTACATGTGCTTATGTGTGTGTCACACACACATGTATGTGTGTGTGCGTGTGTAATTTTAAATGTTTAATGTTTAAAAATTTAAATATCAAATTTTAATCCATTTCAAAACACTTTTTGAACAGGAGGAAGGAGAAGTTAAAACTTAAACTATTATGGACCTAGGTAGTGAAGGGCTTGCTTTTCCTTCAAGGGTGTATCATGTTTTTCTAGATTGTCACATGGGGTGGAAAGTTTTGGCAAAGATCAAATGGAAGGAAAAATAGTTCCGATTAATTTCTATGAAATTAATTTTTGTCAATGGCTTAGTAAGTTTTGGGAAATCAAAATATTTTAAATATTTTTCCAAAGTGAACTTCTTAATTCTAGATCTTTTAAATGTCAAAAACATTGCATCTAGATTTCCTTTTTATCTCTAGATGCTTCATATATCTCAAGTTATTATGGATATATGTAGTCTAACATCATATAAATTTATTTCTTGTTATATAGCCTCATTACTTTTAAATTTAATGCTCTATGCTATATTTGAACGATTTATATTTCGTTTATTTTATTTGAGAGGGATTAATATGGTAAGTATTGACATACTTCTCCCTGTGAAAAGTATTGAAATACCTCTCCCTATCATGATTATGATTAGTTTCTATTGATTTATTGGTGATTCATTAGGTGTTCATCTGCACATTGATATAATTTGGCCTCTTTTTACATCCTAAACTTTCTTTTTGACAATTCAAAAATTTCTTATGCCCATATTTTTTCAGAAAATAAGACACATTTCTAATGGCCTGAGATGCCTTGCATTTGGAATATAGACATAGTTCGAGAGAATTGATAATATTTGAATCCATTAGCAAGGAAAATATACAATATGTAAATTGACATTATTATGACCATATATAAAAGTATTTGGAAACAATGAAGTTGAAATGCCACAATAGTAGTGAGCATTACCTCCACAAAATAACATGGTTTGTTGGTACTTGAGTTGTGATTCTAAAATAATATTCGTCTTACTTCCCACATTATAAATCCCTATATATGTTGACAAATGAAGCCTCATTTATGCTTGATTGGATGAATCCTAGCCTAGATACATCCCAAGCATCAATCTATTAAAATCAAAGATCTATTACACATCAAAATTTACTAAAAGGAACCATATTAAAATTTGATTTATTGATATTGTAAACATTGGTCCAAAACTTCCTCGACCAAGCTTGTAA
>SNQJ01S0079586.1:48546-60303 GCA_010110895.2 Picea sitchensis | reverse complement strand
CACAACTCCAATATAGATAAGTTACACAATAACTCCTTAAATAATAGGAGAACCTCCTCCACATAACCAAATACATTTATAGATCACAATTCTCATGTCTCAATAATGATTTCATGATCTCTATATATACATATTCACACCTACACAAGAGGATCTTTTACTATTATACCAACCCAATTAAATATATATATATACACATTATATGTACATTTATCCCCATATATGCCCCCCTTGCGGTCATATCATATACACTTAACCCTATATATTCCCCCTTTGGGTCATAACATGCATATACACATTAGTCATCATCTTAGGAGGTTGGTAGTTGAATATCAACCAAGTCACAAGAAATTTCTGAGAAAATAAAGTAAAAAACTATGAAGCAAAAGGAAGAGACGTCTCCCATCCACCACACTACAATAATGATCTAAGAAAATACAAAAATTGTCGAAAAAATATGGAAAACCATCTAATCAGTTTGGGCTTATGAATAAACTATCATTGGTGTATTTATCTTATTAAATGGACTAATAGATGATATATATGTAAATTTATTAGTGCAGAAAAGAGAGCACATAATTTGTTAGCAAACATTTTATGGTTTTCCTGTGCACTTATAATGTACAAAAGAATGTAAACTGATGTTCCCTATATGAGCATCGTTATTTGGTTTGGGAAACTATAGTGTGCTTAAATTGGTGCATCATAGATGGTGCATTTGTACATCTAGTCATGCACTCGAGAGCGTGGGAAATTCATTGGAAAATCTTAACTATGTTTGGTTCACTTATAATGTACGGAAACACCGCTTCATATTATTTAAGCACCATCAGTTGGTATGAGCATATATAGTACTATTATATATTAATGCATGTCGCCACCCTCTTAAATTATTCCAAATGATGTGTGGTGATCCTATACTTGGAGGAGTGTCAATCTGTGTATATGTTAGCACACCAGAGAGCATGAGAAATTTTGGTGTTAAATATGTATTTATGTAGTGAATTTGTGAAGCATCGTAGGACTACTCATTAGTGCAGCCTATAAGAGCATTGACGGGTGGTGCGATATGAATGTCGTGGACACACTAGGTAATTTGTTTTTAAATAATTAAAAAAAGCAAATTAATGCCAAATTTTAAAATGTAATCCATTGAAAATGTACATTAAGGGATACTAAATAATTTACCAAGGAGGAACGGTTTTCATGTAGAGAAAAAATTAAAAAATGGTATTATTTGGAAAATTCTAAAATGAACACAAGTACACCATGGAAGTGAATAATCGAGGAATTAGGAAATCTGAAAACACTAAACAATGGAGTGGTTTTAGGGGATAGTGAGTACTAGTGCTTGTGCTTGTATGGGTGTGAAGCACTCAATGAATAATATAAATGAATTTGATATTTATATATTTTTTAATATCACATGTATTGAAACAAAGGTGCATTTGTAGGTATCGATTGCATCGATATTTTTAATATTGTAATCCACATTAGTGTGCTTGGTATTGTTATACGTTTGTATGGTTGAAATATATATGGTGCACCAACATGATTTTTTTGAAAAAACGGTCAATATTTTTAAAAATATTTTAACCTACATTAGTGTGCATGTGCATGGAAGCATTATGCATCAATGCATTTATGTCTAAAAGATTCACCAAATAGTTTTTTTTAATGATTCAATTTTCTAAAATATTTTAGCTCGTTGATGTTTTCTATAAAATATTTAAACTTGATTTGGTGTGTGTGGTATGCTTACACACTGGTGCATTTATAGGTATCGTGCACAATGCTATTTTTAAATATTTTAATCTACAACAATGTGCTTGGTATTATTATGCACCAATGTGGTTGAATATATATGACACACTGATATCAATGTTTTTGAAAAAATGTTCACAATTTTTAAAAATATTTTAACCTACCTCAATGCACATGGAAGGATTATGCATTGGCACACTTATGTCTAAAGGACGCATTAAAACATTTTTTTTAATGACCCACTTTTAAAAAATAGTTTAACCTATCAATGTTTTTTATAAGATATTTTAACCTGATTCTATTCACATGGTATAGGTATGCATTGACGCAATTAATTAGAATGTGAGCACTATTAAGGTTTTTTTTTAAAAGACGGACATGTTTCATAAAATATTGTGACCTACATAAGTTCTTTTGGTATGGTTGTTCTCTGGTGCATGTTCCAGTAAAGTGCACCAATGTCTATATGATATAAGCACACAAAATAAAAATAAAAACAAAAAAATCTATTAAAACCTTTGGTTGCCTACCTCCACCAAAAACCTTTGCTAAAAAAATCAAGGGATAAGTGTTTCTATAAAATCTCTACCAATTGGTGTTTTCCTTATAATGATTTGCTAGAAAAAACTAGTTGCAAGTGAGAGTATCACACATATAAAATTAATCTTTTCTACTTAGGCAAAGATCTCTATATAATTGATTCCTTCCTACTAAGAAAACCCTTTTTCCACAAGTAAAATCTTATTTCTTTTGACAAGTCCATTAGATGCAAACTTAATGTTATAGACCCACTTGTAGTTGACAATGTTTTTATCTTGAAAATATGGAACCAAATCCCGTGTATCATTATTCATCATCGAGTTGTATTCTTCATTCATGAAAATTTCCCGTTTTGGTCGATTATATGCATCTACACATGAATCAAGATCACATTTCTCTAACACAAGCATAGTGAGTGAAACATTAGCTTGTTGTTTCTACCTTGTTATTCTCCTTGAATCAATTGTACTACCAACATTTACTCCAACAAATTTAATAGTATTTATTACCCATTTAGGAAAAGAATTCGCTGTGAGTAGATTAAGCAATACTATTAGTCCAATCTATTTAGGTTAAAAGATCATACTTGAAGACAATGTCAAAGATGTAAAGGATCCTAAGTCAAAAGTCGATATTAAAATATTAGGATTTCCAGCTAAAATATAACCAGAGGCATAAGGTCAAGTGTCTGAGTCTTATTATTGACATATTTTAATCAAATATAATATATCATCAACATGCCACTTCCTAATTGAATAGATAATATAGTCAATAAGCCTTTGAATCTTAAGAATATCGAACCTAAACAAGAATATTTCTTTGAATCGAGTTTCTTCCACTTGTCATTAGGTATATGTTCCTATGCAATATTTCCAAGGGTCGTCAAATGTCCAATGGAAGGTTTCTTGCCACTCTATTTTTAAGAGGCTTCACATCTTGCAAAACTCCGATATAGTTTGATCATGATACTTCTTTGACCCCAAAATCTATAATGTATTTCACTAGCCAAAACAATGATTATTGGGAAATTATTCAAGAAATATGAAATGAAAAATAAGAGATAGTGATATAGAACCTGTAGAATACAATCCATGTATTGACAATCTAGAAAAGAGAGAGAAATGTTCATCAGCCTCATCAAGGGGGAAACCTTTTTTGAGAAAAGATCCAATTTAATAACAAAACTTTCCATAACCTGCTAGCTCTATAAATAGTTATCCCTGGAAAAACTCTATCTATTTGTGGTTCCATGTGTAATGAGCACCGACCACTTAGTGGGACTTATTTAATAAAAATGATCTTTTTACATTGAGTAACTACCAATTCACTACCTAATAAGCCTTATTCAAAGAATATCACCTCATACATCAATTACTAACTCCTAAGCAACCCCAAAGTAGGGAAGTTAGGGTAGGGTAGGGTCCTAAGATGCCCTGACCCTTCGACAATAGCATTTCCATAAAGGATGCAAGTGTGGAAACTACTATAAAGTCAATGTTGGTTCCCAAGTAGCATCATTAAGATGTGTATCCTTACACTATATTAGGACCTTGTGAATTGTGGATGGTGAAATCAACATTCTTTTGTAGCCAATATTTCCTAGAGTTGTAACAAAAATAACCCTCTTCATCAATTTTTGGAAGGATGGTATAAAATCACAAATTTGGCCGCACAACATTCTTCAAATAGGAAAGATGAAAAATTGGGTGAATATTGGAGTGTGTCAAAAGAGAAAATTGATAGGCAACTAATCCAATGTGTTGGAGTATCCAATAAGGACCATAGAATTTTGGTTCCATCTTATGCAAGAACTTGTATTTAAAACAGGATTGCATCTATGATTCGAGACAAAGGAACACTTGATACCCTTCATCAAAATAATTCTCATAGTGATGTTTATTGACTCGTTGCCTCATTCAATATTGATCCAAACCCACATTATCCTTACTATGCAAAAATAATGGTTGTTCTAGTGTTAAGTGTGTGATACACTTCCTAAACCTTGGATGTGCCTAGTAGATAGGAAGCGAATGGAGATTTTTTTCCATAGACAACTTCATAAGGTACCATTTTGGTGGAACTATGATAAGAGGTGTTATAATAACATTCATCAATGGGTAGCCATTGAACTCAATAGTTTTGTTGATCTTCAATAAACCATTATGAGTAGGTTTCCAAGCATTTGTTGACCACCTAGATTTAACCATTACTTTGGGGATGATAATTTATGCTCATATTCAATTTTATGCCTTGTAGTTTAAACAATTCCTACCATATTTTGTTGGTGAAGATCAGATCACAATATAACACAATGGAAGTGGGCATTCCATGTAACTAAAAAAATATGATCCATGAATACTTGGGGCATTATGAAGGATGTAAATGCATGTTGTAAGGCACAAACTGAGCATATTTGGGAAGGTCGAAAAATACTACCATGATGACCAATTTGTTTCCTTCTTTCATCAGGTCCACTATAAAATCTATGGAAATGTCAATCCAAACAATGACTAGGATACATAGTGGCTGCAATGCCTCAATATTTTTCACTATTTCATGCTTATTCCTTTGAAAAACATCACATTCAACTACACAAGTAAGGATTCCCTTTTTCATTCCTTCCTTAGAAGAAGAGAACTTATCTTGTTTGTAGGATTTCTAAAAGCCAAAGTGACCCCTTGTGGGGAATTAATGCAACTTCTCTAAGGTCCTTAATTTTAAAATAGAATTTTGAACCAAAAAACATGCCCTTTATATTGCAAGGTATATTGCTACCAATTATAGCCCTTACGGAGCCCTAGGATCCTTGTAAAGTCTTTGGATTATTTGAACCTCTATGTCATTTGCCAAACATTTATGTCGAGCTTTTGTGATCCAATATAGTATGGGTAAGTATAAAGAAAAGATAGATACTTCCTTCTCATATTTCGTAGAGAAAGAATCAACCACTACATTCTCTTTTCTCTTCTTATATATGATATCATAATCATACCCAAGCATCTTAATGACCCACTTTTTTTGATCTAGGGTTGAAAACCTCTATTCCTAAAAATACTTCTTCAAACTATGATGGTATGTATTGATCTAGAAGAACCTCCAAATTAGATATGGGATCCAAGTATCAACTACATGAAGGATGACCATCATCTCTTTCTCATAAGTGGACTTTCCCAAATTTCTATCACACAATTATTTACTAGTAAATACCAAGGGGCATCCCTCTTGCATTAACATGACTCCAAGACCTTTACATGAAGGATCACATTCCAAGACACAAGTATTAGTGAAATTGGGAATGACTAAGATAGGTGCATTACACATGTCTTCCTTTAAATATGAAAAGGCCTACTCTATGGAATCATTCCATACAAAGGAATTATTTTTCATTATGGTGGTTAAGGGGGTGAAATTCACTCATTATTTTTCACAAACAACCTATAGTAGCTTGTAAGTCATAAGAAACCGTATAAGATTTTCAAAGTCTACGGGTATGACCAACCTTAAATAGCCTCAATTTTATTGGGATCGATTTGTAGGGCCATCCTCACTGACAATGTGACCCAAGTGTTTGACCTATAAAGTGCCAAAAGCACATTTGAAACGTTTGAGGAACAACTAGTTTTCCCAAAGGAGTTGTAGGGATTTATTAGCATGCTCTACATGTGCTTCTTGGGTTTTTATATAAATAAAGATATAATCAAATAATACAACTACAAAATTGTGTAGGAAGGGTGGAAAAAGATTGCTCATGAGGCTCTGAAATGTCAATAGGGAATTTCAAAGTCCAAAGGGAATCACTAAAAACTCTTAACATTCTTCATGTGTGCAAAAAGATGTCTTAGGAATGTCCACCTCCTTCATCTAGATTTGGTGGTATCCTAAGCGAAGGTCCAATTTAGTGAAGAACTTAGCACCATGAAACTCATTCAAGAGATCATCAATAATCGTGATGGGGAATTTGTCTTTGATGATCCACTTATTAAGATCAAAGAAGACAAAATACATCTGCCATTGCATTTTTTCTTCAATAACATGACCACGAATGATGATAAAGGGCTAGTAATAGGACAAATGATGCATGCCTCCAACGGTTCCTAAGTAATATTTTCAATTTGATTATTATGCACAAAATGGTTCTTATAACATCCCCACTATAATACCCAATTTAATTAATGCTTAATGTAGATAAAATGAAATGTGGCTATGTACAAGTGATGTAATATGCATATTGTATTTCTATTTTTAATAAATAAAATGTGATATCGACTGCTATGGAACATGAATAGAGATGGGGGATAATTTTTCCACAAGAAAAGTGAGTTTCTAACATGGGTCAAAGGGGAAATTATTTATGGGTATTGATTCAAACCCACTTTTCTGAATTTTATCTTTGGGGACAACCTTCTATTTTTTGGTTGAGTGTAATAGATCCCAATCATTAAACTCCTATAAGAGGGTGGGTGTAGCAAGTCACATCCCATAGTTATTGGGAGCATGGGGCTAAAGTAAAATCAACATTAGGCAAAGTGAGTAGTCAATTGGCTTGGAAAAATAGAGGAATTCGTATGGGGAGAACAAACAGTTTTTACAGGCATGTTTTGGCATGAACAACAAGGAGAGAATAAGAAAAAGGAGCATTGGAGTTGGAGCAAGAAGGCAGAGTGAATTCTGGAGCATTTTGGAGCATTTTGGAGCTGAATACTGAAGATACAAGTGGCCATGCATAAATATTGAACTCCTATGTGGGTTGCACTACAACAACAAGTGATTGTTGTTGTTTATATTGGTACCTTTCCTCGCAGTGAGTTCCCTTCATTTCCCAATAGAGAGATTCATGGTTACTTGTGCTAGAGAGACCCTGATAAATGAATGGGATGCCCGATGGACTAAGAGCAGTGAAGGGGTACATTACTTGGGTTGGGTAGGTCAAGAGGAAGAGAGTTGGTGGAAATCAGGATAGTTGTAGGAGAGTGCCAGTGGGTTGTGGGATTGGATGAGATGTGAGTGGACTATGAGAGACACTATTTTCTTGTGGATTTCTAGCCCCATCTTGGGGGTGATGTGTTGTTGAGATATGGAAAAACAAGCCTATGGTTGGGTGGATCATCTGTCCCAAGCAGTTGGTTGCACAACTGCTTTAGAAAGTTGAGTGTTTATCTGTTTTGTTGAGTTATTTTGTGAGTTTAACTGATGCACATTTTACTCTGAGAATGATAATGGATTATATGTTGTTGTGGTGAATTTATCAGTTGCATTTACATTTTTAACTAGTCTGGACAATTGTATGAACATGATTGTCATGTTGTTCATAATTCTACATTTAAATGTATATGTTAGTAAATTTTAGTAGTAATGGTAGCGAGATCTTGGAAAGGTGCTCAAATCATCATGCATGCTGGGAATAATTGGTGTGCATGGTACAAAGCCTATTATGCACGTGGTTTGTGTCAGTGGGGATGTGATTTTCATGTAGTTAGCATGATGTAGTTGCATTTAAATAATGGTATCCACAATGGTGAAATCTATGTTTAATTCATAGATGGTAAGCTACAAGAATTTAGTTAGCATAAAATTTTCAAATTTATGCATATTCCACTTCGTAATGTTCCTCAATTAAGCTGGGGGATGTTATAGATTGGTATTAGATATTTTTGGTTCAACACCAAAATTGTATGGGTTAGAAATCCGCATGGATTTGGTAAATTGTCATTTTAGCATTGGAGTTGTGTAGAATTCGAGTAAAACAATAAAATCTGAGTGAAATCCCCAAATTTCTAAGCAAATTCAAGTTAGAATTGCACTTTGAATGGTTATTATGGAGGGTCATTTTGACTTCCAAGTGAATTAATTGTATTAGACAAACGATTCAGGAATTTTCATGATGGTCACGAGTTGGAAATATGGAAAATCAACTAAGCGAAGAAAGGAATTACGTGCGTTAAATATTGGTGTTGCGCAGTGCATAACTTGTGATGTGCATGGAATATTGGTGCATAGTATGCACATTGAATATTTTCACTGCGTAATGTAGAAATTGTGATGTGCGTGGAATATTGGTGTGTGGTATGCACATTGAATATTGATGCTACATAGAGCGTAATTGGTGGTGCACACATAATATTGGTGCACAGTCTGTGTGCTAAATATTGGTGTGACGCGATGCAGAATTGTGGTGTGTGTGGAATATTGGTGCATGGTATAAAAGTTGTGCACACTAAATATTGTTGCATGGTGCGTGCATTAAATATTGGTGCTACACATTGTAGAACTTGCGTGTGCTAAATATTGGTGCATAATGCAAAACTAGTGTGCACATAGAATTCTAAAAGGAAGAAGAGAAGGAGTAAAGGGAAGGAAAATTATTGATGAAAAATGCAGGTCAATTTGGCAGACTATTACAATAGTAAATCAATGATTTTTTTTCCATGAAAATTTTGTAGTTTTGAAGGTCATCAACTTGTGGAGCAATTTTGAGGGCCTAAATAATGATTTAAGATAGTCATAAGTCACAAATACAAGGCGTACCAAAGGTACACCGTGTCCCTGCAACTTAAATAAAAGAAATTAGAGAGATTCTCCTAACAAGCTATTCGGGGTGCAAAACAAAGCTATTATGAGAAAGTTATTGTTGAAACAATTAAGGGTATAATTTTGGCACCAATTTACTTCCAAAGGGCATAACTCCTTGCTCAGAAATCCATTTTAGGTACAAGAGAAGTCTATGGAAATGTTATGGACCATAGAAGTCATCCATGGAGCCAGATTTGAAATTTGGGTACAAATTTTGTACCCAAATTTCAAAATGGGAAAACAATCAAAACATCCCCAAACCATAAATTTCAGCTCAGAGCTCTTATTTGAGAAAACAAATAGTCATTGGAAATGTATTGAGGAGGAAAAGCCATATATCAACCTAGACAATTGATTTGAGTAGTATAAGTTATAGTAAAATCTAAAGAAGATGACTCGTGGCATTAAAGAGCATAAAAATTATACATTCTTTTTCCAAAACTGTATATGTATATATTTTTTGTCTAACATGAAATTTATTGCAAGAACATTTTTCTTACAGAATTAGAGGTCAAGAAAACAACTTTGGTTCTTATGGACTACATGTGTCACCCATGACACGACAAGTGTATGTGTCCTCAAAAGGCTCAATCTCCTTGTCATGTGGCACGTCTCCTCTTAACATGTGGACTTTTCATGCGGTATACACATAATCTTGGGATATTAGTCTCGTCGAAATAAGTTCTACCACCTGTCCTATTTGCATTGGATGGGTGATGTCATCTTTGGATCTTTGGATCTTGGGGTGTCAAGACATCGACCCTTCCACATTTCATATAGCCCAAAAAGGTCGTATATGGTCCTAGGATGGCACCTCAAACATGTGGCCATGTCTTATACTGCCACTTATCTTAACCTTAGCATGACACATGGCCACCCTCACCTCGTGACATGTGGAACTCGTTTTCCCCCGGGATCTCTAACTAAAAATGTTAAAACCACTTGACACGTGTAATGACCCACACTTGACACAGAGACCCCCATGTGGAACTGACGTGGTGTACATGTCATCACCGGGTGCAAGGTTTTGTGCAACTAGAAGTCACCACTTTTCCTAATTGCATTGGATGGATGACGTCATCTCAGGTATCGGGATCTCTAGACATGGGGACTTTCTAGATGAAGTATGACTACGAGAAACCTCTGAGGATTACGAGATGATTAATTAAGGTAATATCATGTTTACGACTATGGGGCCTTGTATACAATATCTACCGCTAATACCTCTTACTCGTAGAACTGACGAATAACTTTTAGAGGAACCCATCCAACGGTATCGACCCTCTGTGGGTCAACATTTTAATCTCTTTGTGGCTTAGAAAATCACGAGTTTCATCTCTATGACCCCGGTGGACCAAGGTCTGATTGATTTTTCTAAACAAAAATCTACAATGGAGATCTATCCATTGTGTGAGATCTAAGGAGGACGTGTGTTGCCACTAGGTAACCACAGACATTTGAACCTCAACTCTTTACCAATCTCATATAACTAAAACTTCCCGAGGTCTGTCGTCTAGTGATTACAAGATGATTAACTAAGTTAATCTTTGGGTTATGACTACTGAGATTAATCAAGGAAATTCAACAATGGAGATTTCTCTACTCTCAAATCTAATGGTTGAGGTTGCAAGGGCACCTAATAAAAAGTACTAGCCCACCCAATCCCCATTCCAAGTTCATATATTGATCATCAGGCGACACATGTCACCCCCTACATACTATTTTCCATGTTGGCACCCTACGCCATGGTAACATCACCTCGCACGTGGAAAAATCTCCTTGACCCACAAATCTGCTAAGGGAAGGAAAGTGGGGTCCTTCCACAGAACCTTGATACACTGGCTCAAACCTTGTACATGATCTTCTGGGCATTAGATACTCTGATACCATGGGTGTGAAAACTCCCTCTTGATCTTCCTAGGGGATTCAATGGTCAATATCTCTCAACATTCAGATCCAACAGTTAATATTTATGGGTGACCATCGAAAGGTTTCTAACCCAATAAAGGTCCCACCAAACTCGTTGGCCAAACACAGGTCAACACATGTCATCCCACGACATGTTGGTGCAACACGTCATATTGATGTCACATTTTCTCTCCTCATACTTATGTAACAAGGCATGTAACCAGTGCATGGAACCTTGTTCCCCAAATATCATGATATCAAGACTTCTTAACATAACCCTGTAGGTAAAATCATCGATATCCTAAGATATGGTGAGATCCCCGTGATAGAGATCAATGGTGGGGGTTATCTCCACCTTTAGATCCAACAATTGTTGAGTTTCACCGATTCAAATAGGAAATTTTGAAGGTTTAACGACTGCTCTTGAGTTTTAATACTCTCCCAGCTCATCTTTGGATCTGTCAGTAGGGATCTCAATGAGCGAAGGAATTAATTTGGAACTCGGTTGTCCCACCATATTTTCTAAACTCACTCTACCATAGTTTGGCACAACCCCCTTCGGCTCTTTAAGCCTTTAACACAGGATGCAAGCTCAATAATCCTTCCTTTCTTGTAACGAGGAGATTTTTGGGTTTAACGACTGTCTCTAGCCTCTCATACACATCATTATAGTTAAGTAGACTATCTTACCAGGGAATATTAAAACACCCTATTTATCTCTCAGAAATCATATACACCCACCAAAAATTTCATTGAGGGTACTAATATTCCTAATTCCATATTTCACAACATAGTAAACTTGCAAACAATAACTGGGATTTATTCCAACTATACCGGGATAGTTATCCCTGAATGAGGATTATAGAATACAACCATTGATCCAGGTGGATATCGGTGGCCACCCACCTTTTCCAAATGGCTCAAAACAGTTTTCTGGCCATTTTGGTAATTTACTATTTTTAGCAGGTTTTAACT
>SNQJ01S0079586.1:0-18799 GCA_010110895.2 Picea sitchensis | reverse complement strand
GAACATTTAAGTGGGGTAAAAGGAGTTTTCCCCCTCGAAGAGGCTTATTATCTGAAATTATCTCTTTTTCAAGGCGTTGAGTACTTTTTCTGAGGTTTTTCTATGCTATATTGATATTTGGTTATTAACATACATCAACCTATCACCAACCTATAATTTTCACTGTCACACCAACCTGTACCATATCATGCATCAACAGTGTACCAGATTATGCATCAACCATGTACCATAACCTATACCATACCATGTACTAGAACTTGTACCATACCATATGCAAAGTATAGAATATGTACCAACGTCTCAACAATATGCCTCAAGTATGCACCATAACAAACAAGATCATAAACAAAGTGTATGCCTCACACATGTTCCAATCATCACAAATATGTGCCTCTAACAATGAACGATAACATCCATAGAATAAGTACCAAGGATATGTCTCAAGCATGTATCAAAATCACCAAGACATGAACCTCAACCATATGCAACCATATACCGAAAAGGGGCCTCCAAGACATTCCTTAAGTATGTTCCATACCATCCATGATACAAGCCTCAAACAATAACATAAAATGCATACCTTTACTCATGAAGAAACAACAGATACATACGATCTCATATCATGTAGAAACCATGTTGTATTATCATATCTTGTTGCAACTTGAACTAAGCATCCTTCTTGAGATTTGTCTTAGCCTCACTGGACAGATGTTGGATATCATGTTGGGCCTCGCATGACATACACTAAACAACCTGCAGGGGTGCCTCATGGGACACCGGAATCCTAGCCCATGGGGGATTGGCTAAGTTAGGTTTTCCTGAAACCCTTCCTTATTTAGAACTCCAATACTTATGCACTCCTTTCTTCCTCAGATCTGGTTCCTTGGATATGTTGCAAAAGGGTTTACCAAAAGATAACTTGAAATATAGATAATCATTTAACTTGTGTGTAAAAATGAGAGGCTTCTTGAGGTGTATTTATACTTTTCCAAGTGACTTGTTTTATTAACTTTAGGGTCGACCTGTACTTTATTGTTATAATTGTTTTACCATTTTATTAATGACTTGTAACTTCTTGTTGCAACCGATTAGGGGCTTCTTAACCATTCTTCATGCCTTCCAGCTTCATGACCTCATAACTCCTCAACTATGAGGAATTACATGACATACCACCTACCATTGGAAATGGCATGACGAGGACTATCCATCTATGAGGGTTTTGTATGTACATGTTATGTTCTTCAACCCCATTTTCCCATTCAATTTTGGGCCTCATTACGACACCTCTAGGTTTCTTGTAGACTTCTTTAAGGCATCTTCCCGTGAGGACCATGCTTAAAGATACGCCATAAGGGGACCACTTTGGAAACTTCTTCAATTATACACATTATTTCTATAAGCTTCTAGACTTTCTCTAAAGTTGACATCAATGACAATCAATTTTCCAACAATGAATATGTTCCCTTCTTTTGATTCCATTGACACGAAGAACACTAGAGGTAAAACAATTAATTCAAAATCTATTGAATTAAAGAATCAAGATGAAAGTAATGGTTACATGTATGTGTTTTCATAAGGTAAAATTGAACAACAAAAGGTAATGCAAAAGAAAATGTTGAATTGTTTACAAAAATCATCAACTATTTTAAAGGAAAAAGGAAGACATGTTCTAAATCTAGTTAATTAATCTTACCATAACTCTCATTTTCCAAATAATCTCATGTAGGGTGAATGTCATGTAAAAAAAAATTTCTCCTCATCTCAATTATTTAGTTCTAGAAAAGGATGATAATTCAAATTCACATGAATTTCTACATCAAGATGATTTGTTGCAAGATTTTAACAATCTCCCTTTTGTAGGCTTTGAATTGTGCTCAGATTCATATACTCAAGCCTCAAATGATTTCAAAATGATGGAAAATAAACCCAATCCTAGTAATAGTCTACTAACATCAATGGAGGAGGAGAATAGAATAGACTCCATAAATTGTCTTTTCCAATAAACTAATAAATATTTCAATTCCATAGACTTTTAAGATCTATTGCCATATTATTTTGAAGATCTCAAATTGCGAGGATACTTGTAGTATCAATTCTTATCTTTTTTGCATTGTCATGGTTACACAAGAACAACACATAATGAAATTAAGTCTCTAGAATTGGAATTGGAAGAAGTTGAAAATCAAACTGAAAACATTTTTGATAAATATAAAATTGTGCAAGAAAAGATTCAATGGGAAAAGGTTTCTCAACAAGAATATCTCAGAGTTCATAAATTCCAAACATTAACCAATATGAAAAGGAAAAAGGAAGTCAGTACATATCTGATTAAAAAATACTATAACAATATACTACTATCAAGGACATTTGTTTGTGATGGAGAAACTCCCCTTTCCAAAATTTATGATGTCTCACTTGTGCATAATCTAAAATCTAAGACACAAGAAAAATGAAAGAAATTGATTCCAACAGATAAAAAATTTATGTTTGTGTAAGAGGATTGAAATTCAATAAGAGATTCAGGTCTCCATAATTTTTCTATACATGACCAAAATAAAGGATAGCTTATTGGGGACGAATTCATTCATTTTGAAACCACAATCATGAAAAATAAAGCATTGGATGAGGTAGGTCATTTTTCATTAAATTGCATCTTTGGTTCTAAGAATTAAAATAATCACTTTCATGACTTTGTGTAACTTATATAGGTGTATATCAGTGGCCACCCACCTTTTCCAACTGGCTCAAAACAGTTTTCTGGCAATTTTGACAATTTATTATTTTTAGTAGTTTTTAACTTTCGGGGCCATTTTGAGGGCCTAAATGAAGGTATTTCAAGATCTGGCTTCTCAATGACATATAAAGGCATGATTGAGCCCCAAAAATTAATCTCCTCGGTGATACCTTTCCAATGGGATATCATATGCCTAAAACAGAGATCGTATGCAAAAGTTACGACCCCGAGAAGTTGATGTACTAACATACCCAAACGGGGCCCACATGAATTTTGGCGCTTCATCTCCTATGGTTAGGTTTTTGGATGTCTAGGTTTTTTTTCATTATTGTTTATTGTAAAAATGCCTTCAAAGCCTCATTGTAATCATCTTCTTGCAAATGCGAGTAGTTGTCACATCTCTTCTCGGAGATAAGTTGCCACCATTAGAGTGAGTCTTTCACTCTATATTTTTACAGTCTCTGTACATTTCTTTCATTAATAGAAATCGTGTATTACTGTATATATGTGACTCTTGTTCTATTTATTATATATATCTATTATATTATTGGGTATCTTTGATATCTCTGTGCATTTCTTTATTATATCTTCGCTCTCATTTCGTGCTGAAAATAATCCATATCAGTGGTATCAGAGTAGGCGGCTCTTGATTGTTTTTCAGTGCATGTCCCCGACGAGGTCCAAGTACATCAAGTTGGGTCTCAATATTGTCTCTCTTGAGGAAAATTTCTCTTGCACACCTAAGAAACCCTCAATGGCAGAAGAAAGGAAAAACGATGGAGCAGACGATCCTATCAGTCTGTTGCTTGAGCAAGCTCTCACGCGAGAGAGGGATGAAATGATGGAGAATTTTTCCCACATCCTTCAATGCCTGCCAATAGAAACAGATGCATCTTCATCAAATGACCACTTTGGAGGAACCTCTCCTTTCAAGGTACAATTTAATTTTGATATTCCTGTATTTGAAGGACAGATAGAAGCAAAATCCCTAGACAAATGGTTAAACCTGCTAGAAGGTTTTTTCTTTGTTCACGATTTTTCCGACAGAGAAAATATCACCTTCTCACTCCTTAAGGCTCTCCCCCATGTCAAACATTGGTGGGAAAATTATTGGGAGCATAGTTCCATAGAGGAGTCTGGAATATATGGGGGTGAACCCACTTGGGATTGTTTTGTGGATGCGGTAAAGGAACAATATTACCCTGTTGGAAACTATGAGGACCAGTACATGAGATGGAACACACTGTGGCAAGAGAGGGGCCAATCAGTTCTGGATTTCACCAATACCTTCCATACCTTGTGCACCAAGATGGGTATCAAAGACTCTGAATGACATTTGGTTCTAAAATACCATGGGGCTCTACACAGATACATCCAAACTGAAATGGATTTTCTAGACATCTCATCACTCGATGATGCTTATCAATATGTTGTTAAAATCGAGAATAAATTTAAGCACCAGAACAAACAAGAGTTCAGGTCTGCAAATCCGCAACAACCAAAGTGAGACAAAGACAACCCTAACAACCAGTCTCTCGAAAACTAGTCCAACCTATAGGAAAAGAAGGGTTGTGGGAAGACAAAGAAGGGCATCGAAGAATAGTGTGATTTCCACAAAATCCCCTAGCACAACACTGATGAATGTCACTCAAAACAGTAATTGGTGGTTGATATCAAAGACAAGGAACCAAACTCTGATTCAAAATCTGATTCTAAAAATACTGGTAAAGGAAAGATCATTTACGCAAACCCCACTGCTATTGTCACGACCACAACAATTCAACCAGAAGAACCAATAGATCCTGAAGAGGGGGTGCACCTTTTTCATTCACAGATGTGGGTGAAGGGGACCCCACTGCATTTTATTGTTGGTAGCAGAAGCTAGAAGAACCTCATCTCAGCAGAGGTCATCAAACAGTTGGGATTGTCGACACCACCACACCTGTAGCCATACAACATCGGGTGGCCTCGCCAAGGATGAGATATCCGTGTCAGCAAATAATGTCAATTGTCATACAACATCTAACCCTTCAAGGATGAGGTATTATGTGATGTTTCCCCACTGGATGTCTATGACGTTCTCTTGGGCCAACCATATATGTGGAAGTACCATGCTATTTATGAGTCTCGACCCCGTAGTGTCATTGTTACTTTGGAGGTTCATCTCTACAGAATACCAGAGGTAGCTCCAAATACTGTCCCACCTAAACAGTGTCGCAAGGTAGTATCTCATACTACAAAATTTATCTTCTTCACAATCTATTCAAAGGGCGAATAGAAGGATACTGCAACTACTACAACCTCGGCCCAAACACCTTCTATCCATCAGAAGTAGGTCGATAAGATTGCAACAAAGTGTAAAGATTCCTTCTGCACACAGGAACCTCATTTAGCCAGACTGGTTAAAAAGGTTCAACCCTTCTAGCCACATGTTCTTGACAACCTTGAACAATCTAAGCAACAAAACTTCCCCAACAAGGCAAGCAGCTCATCAATATGAAGATTCAACAAGTGTTTTCCCCTCTCCCCCGGGCACTCAACGCAATGGAGACCATTGCTTCCTAAGGAGGGAGGATTGATCCAGGTGGATATTGGTGGCCACCCATTTTATCGAATAAATCAGTAGGTGCAGACACTAATACATCTCCCTAGATCCACCTGGATCTAGAACAAAATAGGACAGGACATGAATCTTTCCCTAAGTTGCAATCATTGAATCTACTACTAAGAAGGAATGAGTGACATACCTTTATATTGCTTCCTTAGGTATCTGTAGTTCCTGCTTCTCTCCAGTGCTCTTATGAAATCAGGTCCAAGACAACACAAACCAACCAAAGTGAAGATAGAAAAGTATATTCAATGTCAACCTATGCATATGATTAAGGAGTTACACAATAAAATAAGAGTGATTTTATGGGAAAGGGACATGCCACTGTATTATATTAAATGAAAGTAGAAGATGCAACCAGATCGCCTTGATGTCGCAAGCTTCCTTTCAGTGACCCTTGGTTCCAACACACACACTTTCTCTACACTTACATGAAGAAGATCCAATACAACTTGATAGACCAAATAGAGTCTTCAAGATTCTATCCAAGCAAGTTCCTTCACACAATTCTTTCACCAATTCTTCATTCAATCTTGCTTAACCTTTTCCATGAGAAACCTTTAAATATATAGGAGAAGGAGAGATGGTTAAATGGATGAGGATGATCCCACTAAATATGAGAAGTCAGTAGGATGCCAACCATGTGAATGCCAACTCATTTTCTAGAAGATTCCCTTCTAGAACCTTTGTGACCTCTTCTCTTTTCCAAGCTTTGAAACAAGTTCACACCCTACCTATAGAGCAGAATGCGAACAGTTCGCACCCTAAGTTTGGGTTGTCTGCGAGAATGGAGTATTTTCGCACCCTGTAATATAGGCATCCTGCGAACTCATCTCAAAAATGTGTTTTTTGGAAGGAGACAACAGTCACTTTTCTCAGGAAAAAAGTCCTTGTGGGAGCCTGAATACATCACTTGTAGAGACACCACCAGAGTGACCAAAATCATGTGTAACAGAATGCCCCCCAAAGTATGAGGTTGGAACTTGTGATAGTCAAAATACTTTGTAAAATGCGTATGTGTGTCAGAAACAAGGAACGCACCTAATCGAAAATCTGTAAACAACCAAGCATCTACAGAATATAATACCAATTATAAGGTAGGCATTCCCATGGTCAGATCACAAATGAATGGAATCATAAACGTGGGTCATGGACACCAATCATACACTGTGGATCCATGCCGTCAAAATGCTACATAGCCACTAGGAATACATTGTGGATCTATGTGAGAAGACTTGAATTAAGACGACATAACCACGTGACATACAAAGTGGATCTATGTGCCGATACAGATCATACATAATCCATCGCAGCCTGGATAAAAAATATGGGACCCAGGGTCTTCAATCCCATCACCTGAAAGTATGAATCTAACCATGCGATTACATGTGTTGAAGTCAAACATGGTAGAAACCACTTGATTACTGGTCATTGATGAAAACCGTTNTCCCAAGATACCAAAGTACAATCTGAACGAATGAGAATGCACGAGCTGAAGTCAATCACTCATCGAAATCTCTCAATCAGAGATCAATGATGTGAAATCACTGTCGAAAGAGAAGAGATCTACCATTAAGGCATGCAGGTTCCAAGGTACTAAATGATTTCTAAGTCTCATTTCTGGATAATGAGTTGGAGTTGATGGAACAAGACTCATCATAGGAGGGCCTTGATGTATCCCCCATCAATGACATGAAATAAGTAACAGATTTTGAGGATGAAACAAAGTATGAATACGGGTCAAAACGGACACAGGGAAGGCCAACATAGTAAGAATGGACAACTGCATATGTCCGACTCAATAGAGGGCTCGTGTGAACTTCTCTTGAACGTATGAATGACACGACCAAGGACTTGGTAGAACTGAGTCAAAGAAGACCCAAGATATGACCTTGTAGCAAGTCGAATGAGAGACAAATGGATTTTCCAACTCGGATTCAAATGACGAATAGGGGGTGTCATGTTCAAGAGCGACGCTTACTGCCATTAATATGAATACGAAAATGCATCGCTTTCCCAAAATTTTCCCCACCATTTCTGGTGAGTACCTCTTTATTTTTACACAAGCTTGAGGGCGATAAAATATGCTTGTTGATATAAGCTCATCCTTCGGATGAGTCCCTCGGAGTATGTTTAACAAACCCTAGGAAGGAGTGGTTTGGTCCCATTGCAGGTCTTTCAATGTTTGTTTAACGAGTCCAAGGATAGAAAACTTGGGAGTTTTTCATGTTTTGAGAGTCTGAAAAACACTTAAAGAGAACTCTCCCAGTTCCTTTTTTGTAAAAGAGTTTGACGAGACCGAAAAAGTGATAAACTATCGCCCGTCGAATGTTTTTTCAAATACTTTAACGAGCATGAAAATAACAAGATCTCTCGGCCATCTTTTCATTTTTATGGAGCGTGAAAAGAGATTAAAGGATACTTCTTAACGTTCGTTGTTTTTGTGTTACCATGACAAGTACAAAAAGACAAGAAAAAGTATACTCAGTTACGTTCTCATATTTTCGAGCGCAAGAACGAACGAAGACTGAGCTCGAGGCTTTTTCTAAAAAACCCTAAAAAGTAGTCGTACATGCGACAAAAGAAAAAACACCCGTACCCCCTCGTTCGGACTTCGAAGTCGTGATATCTGTGAAAAACCACACTCACAAGGCCATTAGGGTATTAGGTTTTATAGACAAAGTAATAAAAATAATATAAAAAATAAACAAAAATAGTAAAAAGTGAATAAATATGGGTAAAAATGGCTTTTTACCATTTCATTGTGATTTTGCCAAAAACTTGTCAAACATACCTCATTTTCCCCCAAATTTCTCTGCGATCATTCGGCGAACCGTCTCAGCCAACGAGGTAATCTCTTGATTCTCTGACTTTTCCATGGTTTATTTTTAATTTTTATTGGCAATTTTTTGGGTTTTGAGTCCATTTTAGGGTCGAAACCCACGCCCAAGCATTCTCGTAGGTGGGCCATGCGGGACCTGTGAGAATCTCACACTTTGCAAAAGGCTCACCTACGGGGGCCAAAAAATGAATTTTGAAGTAAGGTTTTGCTGAATAAAAATTATGCACGAGTTTAAAACAAGTTGTTGACTTCCCTCTCATGGCTCTTTTGCAGGTGTTTGACCATCACAATGATTGAATGGAGAGAAAGGGAACATGAGGAGGATGATGTTATTGCTTGGAATGACCCGGGTACAGTCGCTACCCTCTGGGACTGCAGGCTATTGAAATTCTTCACGATTCTGGGCATGAGAACCCAACTCAGGTTGTTGGAATACCTAGTCCACATGTGGGATGTGGACCAACAGTTATTTCACGTGGGAGTCCATACACCGACCCTAGATATCAAGGATATATATTTTCTAACGGGGTTGGCACAGAATGGATACCATGCAACTTTGACCGAAGGCAGAGGCGGCGGGCTCTCTATGAGTGAGTATTGTCGCCAGTATTGTGTTCCCGAGGCAGAGAGGAGAAAGGGTAAGGTTTCCATTTGGGGGGTCCAATATTTGACCCTACAGACCATATTGTTCACTATTGCACGCATGGCTGGGAGTGCGGCTCCACACATGGCTCTCCAGAGCTATTTCCAATATGCAATAGAGTGCATAGAGCCTCGAGTCTTCAACTGGAAGGATGCAGTTCTCCGCAGTATGAAGAGACAATTGACGAAGTGCAGAAAGGGTGACTTGAAGAAGTTTGGGTAAGGATCACTTTTGGTGTCATTCTTCCTCGAGAGGGTCCCATTGCTGCGACTACAGGTTGAATGGGGTTTACCAGCCCCACAGGATCCGAGGATGCTAATGTGGTGCAACCTCATGGCTCGACACATAGCAGGGCCTATAATCAAGTATAATGATTCATTTTTTGACTGGTTGAGGCCCCAGATGTTGATGATTGATGACTACGCATATGTTGGTTTGGATTTCTGAGGGGATCCATATTTGGCCCTGCCTGAGGATGCTCAGTGAGGTGACTTAGGTAAGAAGTACACATTTTTTTCTTTTTAAATGTTTTTGTAAATTTTATCATATGAATTTTTTTTATGTTTATCCAAGAACTAATCAAAAAATCTCTTTTTGATGACATAGATGTGGGGCCATATCGACCTCTAGGGATGTCTCCCATTCAACAGCGAGGAGAAGCAGCTCCAATGGTGATATGGGATGCTGAAGACTACGAGGTAGTGGAGCAGAACTTGGAGGGGTTGACCGCGGACGTCCCAGATATTGCTATTGGGGAGATTCCGAGACGTTACCAGTGCCATACTGTGGGCGTGTCCGAGTCTCTCAGTCGACTGCTTCGTAGGGTAGCCCAAGAAGTTGTGTTTTATCATGAGCATCATTTGTGACGCTATTTTGTAGAAGCTATGGGCTTCATATTTTGAGATTTTGATCCTTGGAAATAAACTTTTTGTAAAAACTTGTGATCATTATATACATATCTACGGCTTCTACCGGCTTATTTTGTGTTGTGTTATACATGTGATGTGTGATTGGTTTATAAATGTCCCAAATGTTTGTCTAACGCATAGTTAGCTAATGCATCAGTCAATGTATTTAGACATCTAGGAATGTGCTGATATTCAATATAATTAAAATAACGTTCCAAGAGGCAAATTCGTAAATATACCCATAATAAAGTAGGACTTCGGATAACATAGACGTTACTTAACTATAGTACTACTAGCTGCAAATCGAGTCATATAACTAGGTGGCGGATACCAAGAGAAATAGCATCAATCAACAATTCGATGACGATGCTATATTCTGCAATGTTATTGGTCGCACGACTGAGGCACACACCTCTTAGACTGATAAGTTCGCTTGTAGGGGCGTAAATTGCCCATGCAGCGGAAGCAAGGTTCTGAGTACTATGGCTAGTGCCATCGATGAAGCCAATGTGGGGTGATGAAAAATATGACATCTGGAAACCAAGAACAACGCAAGATAAGCGGTCGAGGGCAGAGACCAAATAACGAAAAAGCACACAAAAAGTATGATACATTAAAATACAAGCACTCATGCACATGTGATCTTAATCATAGTAGTTCTTTAAGTACAACCCATTTCTGGGTTCACTCAAAGGGATACCGTCGTAGTCCACTAACTCGTAAGCTCCTTTCTCCAAAACTCGTCTGACGATATAAGGACCTCGCCACATAGCTTCAAATTTTCCAGCCCCTAGCATACCCCAATCTTGTTCGTAAAGGAGAACCAGATCACCTTCGGAGAAAATGTGTGGCTTGACATGTTTGTCGTATTGGGATTTGACACGTTTCTTCTGGGTTTCTATAACTAGGGTGGTGTCGCAATGGTTTTCTTCTAATTGCATGAGATACAATAGACGTTCTTCTTCGAAAAAAGTGTTTGGGAGAATTTTGACGGCTAGTTTTAGGGAGGGTATCTCACATTCAATTGGCAAGATGGCTTCTACACCATAGACTAACTGGAATGGTGTAAACCCAGTAGCAGACCTAACGGATGTTTGGTAAGCCCACAATGCTGAAAACAACAGCATGTGCTAACTCATTTTGTGAATCCCTATCATTCGTCGAAGCATGGTAATGACGATTTTGTTTATTGCTTCAACTAGGCCATTGGCTTGTGGGTAATAGGGTGTTGAGTTGTCATGGCAAAGACCCAACTTTTCAGTGATTTTGAACATCATGAAGTTTCTAAAGTGGCTACTGTGGTAAGTAATGATAGCTTGAGGAACACCAAACCAAGCAATGATGTGATTGAATATAAATAATGTTGCAGTCCTTCCAGTATTGTCGAATGTTGGCATCGCCTTAGCCCATTTCGTAAAATAATCTACGGCTAAATTAATGTATCCATGCCCCCTGGCTGAGTGAGGGTGACATGTCATGAAATCGATACCCCATTTCGCAAAAGGACCAATGGAGACCACAAGGTGTAGAGGCAAGGTGTGATCATATTTTATTGTTGTAGGTTTGGCAAGCGTGGCATTTTTGGACGGAAATTATACAATCGTTGAATAAAGAAGGCCAAAAATACCCCACTCGTAAGATCTTCTGGGCAGTAGCATACCTAGACATGTGACCACCATAGGCTCTAGAATGGTAGTCATTGAGGTATTTCTTGGCTTCTTCAAATGTGAGGCAGCGTCGAAAAATAGAATCAATCCCACGACGTTAAAGAGTATCACCGAGGATAATATACTGATGGGATTGGTAACGTATTCGATGGCGGTCAGTGCTAGACAAATTGGGCTGGAAATTTTGGGTCTCGAGATATATGATGATATCTCCGTACCAAAGGTCATCGAAACTAATCAATAAAAGGGATTCATTGGGTAATGAATCTACTGCTACATTTTTCGTCTCAGAGTAGGGAAGGTCGCATATCATTTCAGAAAAAACCAAGGATTTCTTGGACTTAGCGCATTCGAATTATAAGTCAAACTCATGGAGTATTACGATCCATTTGGATTATTTTCCCCCTAGCAACTGGCATGTAAGAATGTGTTGCATAGGGTTGTAGTTAGAAATTACCGTAGTCTTGCGAGAAAGGATATAGTGCCTGAAACGTTGAACAACTTGGACGACTGCCAAGGCCAGTTTTTCAACATGTAAATACTTGGTTTCGGTAGTCGTGAGACTCCGACTCAAGTAATAGATGACATGTTCATCATGAGAATCATCCTCCTAGACAAGAACCATAGAGATGGTATAGTCCGAGGCTGAGAGGTAAAGGAAATAATCCCGATTGTAATCAGGTGGGAAGAGTAGTGGGGTATGTGTCAAAGACAGTTTCAAAGATTCGAAAGATTTTTTGGCAGTGGTATCCCATATGAACTCAGAATGTTTCTTGAGAAGTCGCGTAAATCCAAGAGTTAGCTTAGCATAGTTCGGGATGAAACGACGGAGAAAGTTTTCCTTCCCTTGCAAACTTTGAAACTCGCGAAGTGAGGAAGGAGGAGGAAGATTGATAATCGCCTTGACCTTCAAAGGATCTACCCTGATCCCTTGACGTTAAACAATAAATCCCATAAGTCGGTCAGATTCTACGCAAAAAACACATTTGTGGGGATTTAAGCGTATATGGTAAAACCGACATCGAAGGAAAATGGATCAGAGATGTATTGGATGATATACACGGCACATGGAATGAGTGGGTAAGTCATCGAGATATGGCTGCATGATGTGCTTTATATCATGAAAGTTATAAGACATGGCACGTTGAAAAGTTGCACCGACATTCTTTAAACCGAATGGAAGTTTCCTATAGGTGAAAGTGCCCCAAGGACAAATAAAAGTGGTCGTGTGTTGGTCCACAGGAAAGATATTGATTTGATTATATCTGGAGAAACCATCCATCAGAGAGAATATTTCACTTCCATCACAATCGTCGACGATCTGGTCAACGAAGGGGTTAGGAAAGTTGTCTTTAGGACAAGCTTTATTAATGTCCCTATAATCAACTCACACGCGGATTGTGCCTTGTTTCTTATCAATCAGAACAAGATTGGAAACCCAGTCAGTTAGAGCCATAGGGTAAATAAATCCATCTTTGAGAAGTTTCTCAACTTCAAGCTTGATAGCAGCTGCTTTATGTGGGTGGACCAGACAAATTCGTTGCTGGACGGGTTTAGTGCCTGGGTATGTCTTAATCTCATGCACCATGATGTTGGGGTCAATCCCCAACATTTATTCATAGCTCCATGCGAAGACGTCACAAAATTCTTGGAAAGAGACTTGTAGGTGACAAATTTGTCATGGGAACACGAAGCTTCGATATGCACATTTTCGACAACTCCAGGTTTTATGGATATGTCGAGGGGGATGGTGGGTCATATATTACTTAAGTTCCCTCCGTAGAACATGTCGTGTGTAGACTCAGGAATGGTAGAAATGATGACAATGGTGGATGGGGGCAATATTCATTGGTAACCCTCGATAGTGTGTTGTTCCAGGAAGAGGATGGAACGATGACATCCATCGTCGCAAGGGGTATCTTCCATGGACATAACAGAGATAATCATCTCGTCTATAGGAAAAATGATGCGGAATAGATCTGGAGATAAATCACCAAGAGAGGGGGTTGCCGATGGAATGGCCTAATAAGCGGATTCGACCGGACTCAAAGGCATTTTGTCACCATAACGAAGATGATCACCAGGGTTGGCTACCATCCACGGGTCGTAAGACGTAGGGGTTCCGTGAACAGAGGTGGAGATCATGTTGATCGAGGTGACAAACGGATGTGGAACATAAGGTGGTGGAATGGGGAAAGTACCCATCAAAGAGGAATATTTAAGAAGACCCACACCGATGTTCTCATATCCGGGGGGGTTTCTACAATGAAAGGTACGTTGTCGGTATGTGCATCAGAGTGAAAGAAGGCCAATTGGTCTACGTTAACTACTTTTCCTTGATGTGGGAAGCGCAGGACACAGAAAAGAGTGGACACAACTGCACACATGGAATCAATCCAGCTACGGCCAAGTAGAAGGGTGTAATTGAGGGGAGCGTCAAAGACCTCCACTTCGACGTTGACCATTTTTCCTTCTAACGTAATAAGCAATGAAGGGAGAACACCATAAGGCTTAAAACAAAATCCATTGAAGTATTTGAGCGTGTTGTGGTATTCAGTCAAAGGAGGAGAGTCGATGTATTTCCAGCAGGTAATAGACACGACACACATCGAGGCACCCTCATCAATAACTATTCTACAAATGTTTTTTTCGGAGACAATAACTTGTATTTGGAATGCGAGTTGAGGGGGTAACCTTGGAATGTGTTCTTCCAAGTCAAAAATTATTAAATTCATATCCATAGGGTCAATTCCACCAATAGCTTTCAACAGTGCCTTCCGTTGTATAGGAAAACTCTGAAGGACTTTGAGGGTTGACATCGCGGATGGTGCTTGGGCCAGATCTTCAACAATACTGTAGTTCTAGGCAGCATGTGCATGAGGATTGAAAGACAATTTTTGAACAACACCCTTTGGAGGAGGGCAAAGGACTATATCTAGGCTTGGTCATTCGAGATGAAAAGGACCGTTGGTAGGTGGATTCGTGGGAGATGGTTGGACCAATGAAGGAGGTATTGCATCAACCTTCTCTTTGGAGGAAGAATAATCTTTGGCTTGAGTGGTAAGTGTGATGTCATTCTACTTTGAATCACATGTACACATTAAGACATAGGATGTATTGGAGGGGGAAGGTTGGTCATGAATGACCAATTCGGCATGTTGTTGAGAAGGGAAGGGTTGTGACAATACGACCAGAGTGGGGGGTTTCGTGGTCCCTTGAAGAAACTTAGTAACCTCGGCTTGTCATGGACAATCCTTAGTGTAGTGATAATCACCACAGATAAGACAAGGGTATCAGGGTTTGTGCTTATCCCTATCATCAACAGGTGGTGTTTTGGTTTTCTTAGATTGCGGGTTATTTTTATCCTCCTTGGTCTTACCCTTTCCCTTTTTGGATTTATTTTTGTCGGCGAGGGTAGATTGAACAGAGTTTACCTCAGAAGTCTTGTCGGTGGGAGGGGTAGGAGACGAAGCATTTTGAACATTAGAAGAGATGGATTTGGGTTTGTTGCTAGAGGTTTAGATGGAATGACGTTGGGCATGGAAAGTGCCAGCACACCGCCAGCTGCATGAGAAGCAGCAAGAGAAGTTGAAGTAGCCGAAGTAGAAGGACGAGGTGCGTCAGGGAGTAAGTCATAACGAGTACCCATTTTTGAATAAACGAGGTTGAGGTATTGAGAAATATTGATTGCTTGTTCTTCTGTGACAAATCTACCCATGGCGATGTTACGAGCGATGTCATTCAAGAATGATTTTATGAACCACTCTGCCAGCAACTGATCGGGAATTTTGAGTTTGATGAGATGTCATCTCCGTCACCACTCATGAATGTGATCAGAGATATGAGTGGCTTTGGTTTGTTTGAAAGAACTCAAAATCTCGGTTCCCATTTCGTAGAAAATTGATAACTGGTAGTGGGTGAGGAAATCCATAGTGAGGGTGTTAAAGTTGGTGAAGAAGCCTCGTGGTAATTCTATATACCAATTCATGGTGGAACCTGTGAGGGTTCACTGAAAAAGGTGTAAACGAATAGATTCATCCATCAAGGAGTTGGATGAGCACCAAAGGTGAAAAGTTATTACATGATTGTTTGGGTCCTCTCCCGGTTTACCATCAAATTTAGGGATGTCGGATGGTAGTTTGGCCGGTATGGTGGGCCATTGAGGAGAGTGACGGATTAGATCATTTAAAATCCTCGACAGATCAGCGAGGTCCAAGGTGGCTAAGAAGGGTAACTGTCTATTCACATGTGGGTACTGGTGACTTTGGTGAGGGAGTCTCATTGGTAGACCAGTGGGACCATAAGAAGTTTGCATATAATGTGAAGATCTGGGCAGATTCGGTGGTTGGTGTGGAGGCAAGTAATTCATAGGTTTATACCCTTGAACAGGGGCATGGGGTTGAGTGTTCGAGCCCCAAATAGGATTAGACATGCCTGGATATGGTTGGCCTGTACTAGGGGGTATGATGGAGCTAGCTTGAGGTTGTTTCCGCCCAGTCGAGTGAGGATTATGTTGTATAATATAATTCCAATATTGGGCCAAGGATGGAGGTATGTTTTTTCCATAGGGTGGGGTCGGTGGGGGTTTCCCTCGAATCGAGGGTTGCGTCCCAGTTGGGATTTGTCCTACAAAAGGGGATTGGGTTTGGCCTCCTTGGTGAAATTGTCCACCAACAGGAATCTGGTAATTAGGTGTGAAATACAGGATGGTGCCACTAGGGTCGGTGCCTCCTATAGATGATGGAATAGGTCCTCTTAAAGGGGTCAAGGAAGTGTCGGAATAAAACCAAGAACTAGATGGTGCCCAAAAGTATGGAAATTCCAGGAGTCTCGGATGAGATTTGTGTAGGAGCGGGAATAGAAGAATTCAACGCATGATATCCAGGCGAAAGGGTTGGGGTGAATCTGGGCGAAAGCAGTGTTCCAATGGGAGCTTGGCTAGTTGTTGTAATCCCAGTGTGAGGACTCGTAGTATCTAGGACCATTGTGTAATGGACTGTTTATAGAGGGATAGTCAAGATGTGGTTAGTTGGTGGAGCGTCTATACCAGGAAAATAATAGGCAGTAGTAAAAGGTATTGTGTTTGGATCAGATGTTTCGGGCAGCTCAGGTGTGACAGTGATATCCACGCCTACTCCTGAGCCAAAGAGATCCCGTCTAAAAATGCGAGTAGTCCGAAAAGGATCTTGACCCTCAGGTCCTATGAAAGGTCCAATTGGTGATCTAGAAGACTGAACAACCATATCTCCAGAAGAATTCACTCGAACAATACATATCTTAGAGTGGGGAGGAAGTCGAAAGTTCTCTCGAGAATTTGTAATTTGGAACCGTTCTAAAGAGTTAGTTCTTTCCACTAGTGGAGTGGAAACGTCTTGGACTTCACTCTATTGAGGAGATCCCTCCGGTGAGTTGGTAGGAAAGGTTTGAGAACCTTCTAGATCTTCTGGAGGTAGGCCTTGCATTCTACGTGAACGATGTGGAGGGTCAATTGTGATCGAGTTAGAATTTTACGAAAGAAATTCTTTGGCCAACTTGGGTAAATAAATAGCATGCGCTAATAAAATCTAGGAGGAAAAACCAAGAAAACAAGACCTTCTAATTCTAAAGTCACTAGTTTGTGATGAAATCCAACGTCGCAACGATGAGACAAGAAGGGGCTGGGCCATGGTGGAAAAGTTATGTTGACGACCTGCTTAATGGACTTACACCCTGGTGCAAGCTCCCACACACAATCATGGGTATACCCTCCAAGGAGACTGAGTGAGTCTGGCCAACGTTGATTCCAGGTACCGTGGAGACTTACCCCTTCACAGTCACCTTGTGTAAGACCCTAATCATATAGGATACTAAGGTTACCACCAACAATAATAATGCATGGGGGAATAATCAACAGTTCGATCCACACACAAGGGCAGGGTATCTAGCCCAAAATCAGCTTGATAGGCTTCCACTCATCATTGTGGGTATAACTTCAAGTGACCCTCGTAATACATACAATATCTACACCGATATCAACAAAGAAGGGTGAGTAACTTTGTCAATCTCAATGTGACCTCAGGTTTGACCCTTGTGTGAGAAGGGCTTCATAGGACAGAATGTTGCAAATGGAATTTGACACTCCTTATCACAAGATACTATTGTGTGTTTTGTGCTTTGGAGAGTGTGTCTCACTGCCTATTCCAAAGCTATAGCCTAGCTAATGTTGGTGTAAAAGAACCCTAAAAAAAGATACTAGTTGAATTTTAAAATTACGTAATATTATTAAAGGTTGTTGTTACTCAAAAGGAGACAGAAATGAAACCGATGTTGTGTGAGACTCTGACCCAACAATGCATAAATAGGAATGAATGATACAATTTTTTGTTCGATGAATCCTATTTACAGGAGGGAAAGAGGAGTTTTCTGGAACAATGTTAACTACGATGTATGATCTTCTCTGAAATGTAATATCAAACAACCCTGAACAATGCAAATTCTCTATTCGTTCTCTTTCAATACTTGAATGCCAATACTTTCGAATAAAAAGTTGCTTAAAAAAAAGAATAAGAAAATGTTTTTAATTTTTACTAGAAACCAAGCAACAGGGATGGAACTAAGAAAAAGTAAGCAACCAACGAAAAAGAAATACACAACAAACACCCAAATCGATCTTTCAATGAAGACAAAAATAAAAAACTGACAAGACCAGTCTCTTCAAATGCACATGGGTAACAATTTTCCAAGTAACAAGAAATTGAAAAGGACAATTAATCTCAACTTTTAATCCAATCAAAGGCCCCCAACCAAACAAGCACTCTGATTTCAGAATCAGAGATTATACCCTTGTTAAGAAAAGGTCAAGAGGTAAAAATTGAGAAAAAAAAAACAAGAAGAGCTTTCGATTTCTGAAAACTAATCATTCACAAGATTTGAAGTCAAGAAACATTCAATCATTGGCCAGAGAAGTTCTTTCCAGACACACCAACCAATCTGGGCATCTGAAGACACAAAAGACTTAAACCAATTTTTTTACAAATGAGTTTGCAGTCTGACAGTGGGGTATAGTGCGAGAATTAAGGATTCTCACAGGCTAGACACAGGTAGGGTGCGAGAGGTTCACATTGAACTGAACATTTTGGTGCGAACCTCAGTTATTATTATAGGCTACAGAAATGTGCAGTGCGAGAAGGTCTATAATCAAGCAAATTTTGGAAAAATGGCAAAACGTTTGAGGGAACTTCTGGATCCAGGGAGTCTATGAGGATCTCTTCAAGACTCATAGATTGATTGAGAATGAAAAAGGGTAGGTCAAGATCAAATGGCCAAGTAAAAACTACAAAAATGGGTTGTATCCCCAGTGGAGTCGCCAATTTTGTTATCGAATAAATTGGTAGGTGCGGGCACTAACAGATCTCCCT
>SNQJ01S0079584.1:11314-27957 GCA_010110895.2 Picea sitchensis | reverse complement strand
TCAGTGTTTTCGTTGTGATTGAACACGGGACTCATGAAACTCCGATTCCCGATTCACCGATGAGCATAACTCCGACAACGCTCGATCCTATGCCACCTGTCCTTGCGAATGGACGGTTCCTAATCCTTCGGGATTTCACCTCTGCATAGTAGGACTTAACCCCTGCGTTTAACCTCTGCACAGCTTCTGAAGATCTGATGGCTATCGGCCTTTCGGGAAATTTAAATGGGATCCAACGGTCACTGGATCTCTGTCTTCCTTTTTCCTCTGTAAGCTCTTGCTGCGCGCGTTTTCTTCAAGGCTGTTCCTCCTGAGCTTTTACTTCCAAATCCCCACAGGGTTTTATCCTTCTTATCCTATTGTCTCCACTGTTGCCATTAATGACAACAACCATCAACACGTGTCCATTGCTTGTTCAATATTTGCCAACATAACAATCCTGCTGGATGCCGGTGTTTCGCCTTAACTTGCTGGCACTTTAGGCACTTAGCTAGATAGTTAGCTATGCATTTCTTCAACCCAGGCTAATAGAATTGTTTCCTAGTGGCCGTGATCATCTTTTGATATCCTGGGTGACTGTAATATGGTCTCTTATGTAGGTCATCCATTATGAACCTCTTCAAGTTGTCATAGTTTGGAATATACAATCTGTTTCTGTAAGTCAACAGCCCTTCCTCAAGCATTTGGTATCCTTCATACTTCATCCTTGTAGGTTCTTGTATTAGGTATGAGGTCACAGTATTAAAGAATACATTTGTCTCTTGTGAATTTATGATTCTTTCCCTAACATCCGTTTCACAAGTGCTTACTGCTGCTAGATGAATCGTTTTTATACTTCTGCTAAGGGCATCGAACACCCTATTTTCCTTTCCTTTTATGTGTTTGATTTCGAAATCGAATTCACTTAGGAGAGCCATCCACCTAGCTTGCCTGGCCTTGAGTTTCGGTTGATCAAACAGGTGCCTCAAGCCATAATGGTCTGTCATAAGCACAAATCTCCTTCCCATGAGGTAGTGCCTCCACATTTTTAAAGCATGTACTATGGAAGCCAACTCTAGGTCATGGGTCACATAATTGATCTCATGTTCATTTAATTTCCTGGATGTGTAGGAAATTACACACCCCTCTTGCATAAGGACTCCTCTGAGTCCTTCCTTGTAAGCATCTGTACATACAAGGAAATCATTATCCGGGTCTGCAATCTTTAGTACGGTTGCATAGGTCAGGAGGTATTTCAGTTCCTGAAATATTTCTTCACATTTTGATGTCCAGATGAATTTGATCCTCTTTTTCTGAAGGGCAGTGATTGGAAAACCAACCTTGGAAAATCATTTTATGAATCTTCTATAGTATCCAACTAAGTCCATGAAGGATCTGATATCTGATACATCCTTTGGGGTAGGCCATTGCATAATAGATATGATCTTATTAGGGTCCACTTCCACCTCTTCCTTAGAAATGACATGGCCTAAGTAATGGACTTTCTTTTGAAAGAAGTCACACTTGATAAACTTAACGTAGAGATGATTCTCTCTTAGTACTTGAAGTACGAGTCTAAGACATTCCCCGTTCTCCTCCTTGTTCTTGGATTATATTAGGATATCATCAATGAAAACAAATACATATTTGTCCATAAATTTGTTGAGTACATTATTCATCAAGCACATAAAAGTGGTGGGGGAATTGGTTAACCCAAATGGCACCACCACAAATTCATAGTGACCATACCTCGTTCTCAAGGATATTTTGTGGATAACTTCATCCTTAATCTGGACTTGGTGATATACAAACCTCAAGTATATCTTCGAGAAGATGGTAGTTCTTCCCAGTTGGTCGAACAAGTCATTGATTCTGGGTAAGAGGTATTTGTTCTTTATGGTTGTCTTATTGAGTTGTCTGTAATCTATGCACAACCAGAGTGTGCCATCTTTCTTTTTCACAAATAGGATGGGTGCTCCCCATGGAGATACACTGGGTCGGATGTAGCCTTTGTCCATCATCTCCTTTAGCTCTAGCTTGAGCTCAACCAACTTTAGCATGCTCATCCTATATGGCGCTCTAGATGCTGGTACCGCTCCTGGTGTGAGATCTATCGAGAAATCAATATCCCTTCTTGGAGGTAGACCTGGTACTTCTCCAAGGAACACATCATTGTATTCTCTTAATATGGGGTGGTCCTCTAGGTTTGGTTTGTCATCCTCAATGAACTCCAACACCTGTATTGTTTATAAGGAACACCCTTTTCTGTAATACTTCTTCATTTGAAGGGTCGATATATGTCTCACTGAGATAGGCTTCTGACTCCCTTGGAGGGTCATATTTCTCCCTTATTCATTTACACATTCTAAAGTTTTATGATAACAGTCCATTTTAGTTTTATAAGAGACCAACCAGTCCATACCAATCAACAAGTCATAAGATCCCAGGGGAAGTATGTTAAGGGTCCCTTGGGTGGGCAATCCACCCATGATGAATTGGTAGGCTAGTATGGCCTCTGCCACCTTTCTTTTGGTCCCAGTGGCTAGTTGTACCAACCATGGTTTAACATGTCTAATTGGTTGCAGTTTACACTTATTGGTAGTCTGAGGGGCTACATAACTCAAATTAGAAACTGGGTCAATTAAAATAGAAATTGGATGGTTGGCGATCGTACCTTCCAACTCCACTACTGAAGCTTGGTGGTCGGCTTGATTGTTGTCCAGGGATGCATAGATTCGTGGCATGCTCCTAGCCACATCATTGACGGTGGTAGCTTATTGAATATTGTAGACCCCCTTACTATTTTGTTATCTTTGTGGGAAGTCCCTCAATCTATGATTTTCTCCACAACCCCAACATTTTAAGGGTTCCATCTTTAGGTTATCGGTCTGTGTTGGGACTGTCTGAAAGGGTCTATTTCCACTTTGAGAGGGAAAATTTTGCTGATATACACTTCTAGTAGGAAGTCTCCCCCTAAAGTCTTTTCCATAGTTCTTAAATCTTGAGGAGTTAAACCTTTTCTTTTGGAATCTCGAACTATTCTTCCTCTTCCAGTCCTCGTGGGGTCTTGTCTTGCTCCCAAACTATTCATAACAATACCTCACCTTTCAGATAGCTTCTTCTAAGGTCCTTGGTTCATCGAACTCAATCCTATCTTGGTAGGTTTGAGGTAACCCACTGATGAACCACTGCATTTTATCTTTTTCATCTTTTATGTAGGGTACATACCTCAGTAGTTCAAGGAATTTATTGACAAATTCCTCTATGGTGAGTTGCCCTAGCCGAAGTTCATAGAATTCCTTAGTTTTCCCATCTATGTATTTTTCTGACAGATACTGCTTCCTGAAGTATTTCTCAAACTGTTTCCATGATAAGTCCTTCTCATGGACTCCTTTCACATTCCTATGGTATTCCCACCATATGGAAGCCTTTCCATTCAGTGTGAAAATGGCTATTCGAGCCTTTAAGTTTTTAGAGTAGTCATGGACTCTGAAATACTTCTTTAAACCAAGCAGCCAAGCTTTCTCCTCTTCTACCTTCTTAATCTCTCCGTCGAAAGAGGGTGGTTTGGATTTATTGAACTCTTGGGGACCACAGGTTTTGGAATGCTTTCGTTTCTTTCCTTTCCTCTGAGAATGCAAGCTGGCCCTACTACTAGAAGACCCTTTGGGGTTGTCTACTTCCTTTTCAGAGGACTCTCCCTATGAGTGTCCCTTGCCTCTAGGTTGGACCTTCTTCGCGGTGCTTCTCCCAGTGGGGTCACTTATGGAGTCATGTTTTTGGACACAGGTGGAATCCAACCTCTCTTCTTGTGTCATCGGTCCACATGACTGGTTGCGGGTTTGTGTTGCAGTTGCCTCTGTATGTTGAATAAGCTCTGTAGAAAGATTGCGTTAATTTCTATTTGTTTCTCTTTCTCCTTTATCAATCTCTCGTTGTCAACCTTGAAACTCTATAACTCGGCCTTGAGGATCCTTACAGTTTCAACCAGATCTGGAGGGGTTTCCACCACCCTCCTTTCGTTAGATTCCTCGTCTCTATTGTGGGAGCCATCCCCCACTTCATGACACGTCACCATCCTTTAGTATTGGAGTCTTCCCGTGATTCACTGACTATTCGAGTGTTGCCAAAAACACTTATTTTTAGCTAACATTCTATTAGTTCATGAAATTTACATGGTTCAATTTCTTAAATGCATACACATAGTAGAAAGTTTCATTCCGTTCTTTAATAACATTTTTAACTAGATTTCTTAAGAAAGAGATAAGGTAGAGTGTCACTCTTTTGAAAGTAATCAAAATAGAGTTTTTAAACGACTTGTCCATGAGCCCAAGTAGGCCAAGTGTTGTAACCATGATTTGATATCAATTTGTAACACAACCATGACGGGCAAAACAAATTTTTTCTTTTGTTTTTCTTAAAGGACAGAAACGCCATTCATGGTTCTTAATTTTGGAAAGTCAGGGGATCATTCCAAACTACTGGTCAAGGATCATTCTTAAACCTATTGATTTTGAGAGGCTCTTCAATTCCATGCTGGGACCTCTATTTAAACAAATCCATGGGTCCTCTTTATGAAACTCTGCCTATGTGACTAAGCGCCAAGCATGAGCTTCACCTCCATGCGACCACGTGCTCTGACCGCGCACTTACACAAAAGGGTTTTGAGACTTCGCATGTCGGGAATTTGATGTATGGGCCACCCTTGACTCCCCAACTCCCGAGTTCTGAAAGGGAATAATGACCATTAGCTCCCTCCGCTCACGTGGCCATTCCCATGACCACAAGCTTAACCTAAATGACGCATTGCATTTCGCGACTTCAGGGCTTTCGATGCAAGGCGCCCCAACTCCTACAACTCCCGAGCTCCAAAAGGGACAACGTTCCTTATATCCCCCTTTGGTCTCCATCAATGTGACCATTCACTATGACCCAATGCCTAACTCTAAATCGCGTTGGAATTTTGCGTGTCACGAGTTCTCACGACTTCCCTCTTTGACCTTTCCCCTCCTGCGAGTCAGCAAAAAGATGAGCTCTCGCCACGTGTCTCGTTGATGGATGACCATGATCAAATCATGGTTTCGCAAATCATGAGTTCAAATAGTTATGTTCCTTGACCTTATTTCTCTATGAGTCAGCGAAATGTTGAGCTCTCACCACACATCTCCTTGATGGACGACCACGATAAAATCATGATTTCACAAATCGCGAGTTCGAATAGTTATGTTCCTTGACCTTCTTTCTCTGTGAGTCAACGAAATGATGAGCTTTCATCATGTGTCTCCTTGATAGATGACCATGATCAAATCACGAGTTCAAACATTTATGTTCCTTGACCTTCTTTCTCTATGAGTCAGTGAAATCCTGGGCTCTCGCCACGTTTCTCCTTGATGGACGACCACGATCAAATCGCGAGTTCGAACATTTATGTCCCTTGACCTTCTTTCTCTGTGAATCAATGAAATTCTGAGCTCTCACCACGTGTCTCCTTGATGGATGACCACAATCAAACGACAACTTCCGGTTTTGGGTGTTTAGTCTAGCCAACGTGCGATTCTCCTGATGTGCGAATTTGCGAAGATGAAAGTAGTCGAGGCATTAACGCTTGCTCTACTTCTTCGAATCCAGTGTCCATGATAGACCTTGGATATTTCCGAACAGATCTCGTTTTTCTGTCCTTCAAATGAAAGGGCCTTCCCATTCGATACCTAAATCTTGCTAACCCTCCCGAGCTTCGTCGGTTATGGAGGGCTTAAGAGCGTTACACTCTTATTCCTTGAATTAACACATAGAGGGATCTTCGACACAACTATTGCGCTCCTTCATCGGGTTTAGGACTTAACTGGTTTTGGGTTTCTGCTTACCACATAGAGAGAGAACCTGTTCATATCTTCCCTAACTCTCTCGAGCTTAACAGACTCTGTCCTTGCAGGGATTGCGGGGTTCAATATCCGCATTCAGGGAAGTACTCACTCAACTCTGGGATGGTGATGAAATTCCCTAGGGAAAATGCCTTCGAGTGATTAAACTGGGGCGCATGGAACTCCAAACAAAATTAATACAAAAAAAGAAACCTTTATAGATAAGTAAATATACACATGCATCCATTATTTACAATTAAAAAACATAAGGCAAGAAAACACTTATTAGAACCATAGAGTGTGATGTGACTGCTGAAAGGGGTGCTCGTTTCCACACAACCATAGGCTCAGTCACTCCCCATGGATTTATCACTGCCCACCCCTGAGCTTAAGCCATGATTCTTTCAAGATTCAATCTCTTACTTCCATCTCAACGAAAGTTAGGGATGGAGGTTACTCTCCTTCTCCCGATACATAAAAATAGATCAGGATGAAGGTTACTCTCCTTCTCCTGGTTCAATCTCTATTTTTTTTTCCATGATAAGAACTCACTGTATTCACTTTCAATCCTTCCTCAGACATGAGAGCTCTGATCTCGTCTCTTCAATATTCATAGGTCTCCCCTTGTCCACCATGTTGTAGGAAAATCTCCCTGCGGACAGGTAGATTGCCTCAAAGAGCTAGACCCTAGTCTAAGACAGAAAGTGCTTAATGTGGATACTGACTTCCTTTCAAATCCATACAAACTAGCACATGAGAAGGAAGGAGAACAGTAGTACCTTTTTATCAATGTTTGTCCCTGTACGTTCCAAACTGAGCTCCGAACTCTCGCTCCTCGCTGAGTCCTGTAGACAAACAAAGTACGACCGCTTCCTACTCTATTGATGTTAGCTTGAAAATGGATCTATCTATCAATGATAGGTTCATGTGAGATCAGACACAAACTAGAAAGAAACAAGCTAGGCATGTCATATTGATGATAATAACGACAACAGTACTTACAATCGTAGATGCGAATGCGACAGCTTCATCAAGTCCCCTTCGTCTAACCCTTTCTCGAAAGATCCACAACCTGGATAACAGAAACTTCACTGATCACTCTCCTTTGGCTGACTGTGTGTTTCCTATGAGATCATAGGTTTCATGCTAGCAATTCTTCCCCAATCAACTCTGTTCCAGCACCACTTATGAGATCATAAGTTTGGTGTAATTCTCCATTTCCAATCCTCTTTCACCATTAGAAAGCTTGCTTATATAGCCTTGGAGAGGCTCTAACCACTTGAGATATCCTTGGGGAAGGTGAGGATTTGTCTCCTTCAGTTGAGGATCTACCCTAAGATCATGGCTGGACTAGGGATTCGAATCCAATTGCCTTCCAAGAATGAAAGGATCCTTTCCCCATTCATCTCAACAACTTAACAACTGCCTAGAATAGGTAGCGCTCCCTCAAAAGGACCATCAGAGCATTGTAGCACTCCCTAGTAGGCTTTAGGGGGGTGCCAGCGCTATCCAAATCTATAGCGCTCCTGCAAAAGGGCCAGAGGAGATTTATAACGCTCCCTGACAGTGTAAGGGGGAGTGTCGGTGCTCCGAGATAGCGTAAGGGGGAGCGCTCCCCTCCAAAAACTCAGTTTTTGAGGTGCTTTCAGATGGAAAAAGGTTTGCAAGCCTGCTGACTCATTTCTCCTCTTCCAAATCAAATGNGGTTAGAGCCTCTCCAAGGCTCTAACCACTTGAGATATCCTTGGGGAAGGTGATGATTTGTCTCCTTCAGTTGAGGATCTACCCTAAGATCATTGCTAGACTAGGGATTCGAATCCAACTGCCTTCCAAGAATGAAAGGATCCTTCCCCCATTCATCTCAACAACTTAACAACTGCCCAGAATAGGTAGCGCTCCCTCAAAAGGACCATCAGAGCGCTGTAGCGCTCCCTAGTAGGCTTTAGGGGGCGCTAGCGCTATAAAAATCTATAACGCTCACTCAAAAGGGCCATAGGAGATTTATAATGCTCCTTGATAGTGTAAGGGGGAGCGCCAGCGCTCCGAGATAGCGTAAGGGGGAGCGCTCCCCTCCAAAAACTCAGTTTTTGAGGTGCTTTCAGATGGCAAAAGGTTTGCAAGCCTGCTGACTCATTTCTCCTCTTCCAAATCAAATGTTTGAGGTGTTTCAAGTGTCCTTCTCATGTCGTTATAGGCATGACATAGGCATCATGGTAGTATGCTTCCCTGACACTTTTCGACACTTGTGAGCAACATGCGACACTTGCGACCTTGTGAGAAAAATGTGACACTTGCGACACTTGTAATGACGACACTTGCGACACTATCAAAGTGAGTAATTTCAATGTGTAACACACCATGCTTCCTTACTTGCCTTCCCTAGAAGGATTGTTTGTGGCTCGAATCCCCCAGTCCGTGTTCAGGTCTGAAAGCCTCCCCTGATTGGCAGTATTCCCCATCCCTCATTAACTCTTGAGGAGGCCTTCCCACCTACCAGCCTTACGAGAATTCATTCCAGGTCAGAGGGTTGTTCTAATATGAGCAAATTAATTCCAACATGGTACTAGTTCGGTGGAGGTTAACACAACCTTTTCGGGTTCCCTCCACCACCTTTTCATTAGAAATCATGGTCTCTCTCTTAGCATATCCCCTCTTTCAGCAGTCATGCAATACGTAATATTTTCTATTAGAATAATTAGAATTTACATTCATCGACCTTTTACAAAAGGTCCATCAAATCAAACATTCACACTTTTAAGTTTTCCATAATTCCTCGGCCCATATAGTTATATTTACAGACTGGGGGAAATAGGGTGTTACAATTCCCTCCCCCTTAAAGGAATCATCATCCTCAATGTTTTATCTATGAACATGATATGTATGTACTGAAGTAAACAAAATCGGATATGCCTGTATCATGGAATCTTCCTTTTCCCACTTAGCCTCATTTGGGCCAAAGTGTTTCCATTGCACCTTGACCTGTGCAATGGTTTGCTTTCCGAGTGAGGTTTCCTTCCTGTCTAATATGAATTGGGGTTCTGGTAGGAATTCTCCCTCCGGTTCCACCTGGATCACAGATTAGTCAATTATATGATTAGTATCATGTACATATTTCTTTAATAATGAAACATGGAAAACATTATCTTCCAACTCCCGAGCTTTGAAAGGGATAACGTTCCTTAGCTCCCCCTTTGGTCTCCATCCATGTGACCATTCACTATGACCCGGGGCCTAACTCTAAAGCATGTCAGAATTTCGCATGTCGCAAGTTCTCACGACTTCCCTCTTTGACCTTTCCCCTCCTGCGAGTTAGCGAAATGTTGAGCTCTTGCCACTTGTCTCCTTGATGGACGACCACGATCAAATTGTGTTTTCACAGATCACAAGTTCGAACAGTTATGTTCCTTTACCTTCTTTCTCTGTGATTCAACGGAATGATAATCTCTCACCACGTGTCTCCTTGATGGATGACCACGATTAAATCACAATTTCACAAATCGTGAGTTCAAACAGTTATGTTCCTTGAGCTTATTTCTCTGTGAGTCGGCGAAATGTTGAGCTCTCGCCACGTGTCTCCTTGATGGATGACCATGATCAAATTGCGATTTCAAAAATCTTGAGTTCGAATAGCTATGTTCCTTGACCTTCTTTCTCTGTGAGTCAGCGAAATGCTGAGCTCTTGCCACGTGTCTCCTTGATGGATGACCACGATCAAATCACGATTTCACAAATCACAAGTTCGAATAGTTATGTCCCTTGACCATCTTTCTATGTGAATCAACGAAATGCTGAGCTCTCGCCACATGTCTCCTTGATGGACGACCACAATCAAACCACAACTTCTGGTTTTGGGATTTTAGTCTCACCAATGTGCGATTCTCCCGATGTGAGAATTTGTGAAGACTAAAGTAGTCGAGGTGTTAACGCCTGCTCTCCTTCTTCGAATCTGATGATCGTGACAAACCTTGGATCCTCCTGAGAAGATCTGGTTCATCTGTATTTCAAATGAAAGGGCCTTACCCTTCGATACCTAAATCTCTCTAACCCTCTCGAGCTTCATCAGTTATGAAGGACTTAAGAGCATTACACTCTTACTCCTAGAATTAACACATAGAGGGATCTTCAACACAACTATTTTGCTGCTTCATTAGGTTTAGGACTTCAGTGGTTTCGGATTTCTACTTACCACACAGAGAGAGAACCTGTGCATATATTCCCTACCTCTCCTGAGATTAACAGACTCCGTCCTTGTAGGGATTGTGGGGTTTAATATCTGCATTCAGGGAAGTACTCACTCAGCTCTAAGACAGTGATGAAATTCCCTGGGGAAAACACCTTCGAGTGATTAAACTGGGGCGCATGGAACTCCAAACATAATTATAGGTTCTCATGGAAACAAACACATGTTCATAACTTAATTATTTAATACAAAAAAAGAAACCTTTATAGATAAGTAAATATATGCATTCATCCATTATTTACAATTCAAAAACATAATGCAAGAAAAAACTTATCAGAACCATAGAGTATGATGCGACTGCTAAAAGGGGTGCTCGTTTCCACGCAACCATAGGCTCAGTCACTCCCCATGGATTTATCACTGGCCACCCCCGATGTTAAGCCACAATTCTTTCAAGATTCGATCTCTTACTTCCAACTCAACGAAAGTTAGGGATGAAGGTTACTCTCCTTATCCCAATACAGAAAAATAAATCAGGGTGAAGGTTACTCTCCTTCTCCTGGTTCAATCTTTAATTTTTTTTCAGTGATCAGAACTCACTGTCTTCGCTTTCAATCCTTCCTTGGACCCAATAGCTCTACTCCCATCTCTACATTCTTCTCAGGTATCCCCTTGTCCACCACACTTCCTTAATTTCCTTGCTTGGAAAGATTGCGTGTGGCTCGAATCCCCCATTCCGTGGTCAGGTCCGAAAGCCTCGCCCGATGGGTAGTCTGCCCCATCCCTCATTAACTCTTAAGGAGGCATTCCCACCTACTAGCTTGACTAGAATTCATTCCTGGTCAGAGGGTTGTTCTGATCTGAGCAAATTAATTCCAGCATGGAACTAGTTCGGTGGAGGTTAACGCAACATTTCCAGGTTCCCTCTACCACCTTTTCATTAACAACCGTGGTCTCTCTCTTATCACATCCCTTCTTTCAACAGTCATGCAATACGTAATGTTTTCTATTAAAATAATCATAATTTACATTCATCGACCTTCTACACAAGTTCCATCAAATCAAAAATTTACACTTTTAAGTTTTCCATAGTTCCTCGACCCATATAGTTATATTTACAGACTGGGGGAAACAGGGTGTTACAACAGTGATTTAGAAAATTATGCAAGTAAGAGGGCCAATTCCATGTATGCATGTGTAGGGAATTTTAGGGATATAACAACAATAATATACCCCCATGAATGGAAGCATGGAGGGTATGGCTGAGTAGACATAAAAACTATCAACTCGAAGTACCACATAGTGCAGTTTTCCCGTAGGACCAAACTGACCTGAGTTTCTTCTAACAGAAGGAACAAGACAAGTCCAGAACCTTCCTAAGGAGTAAAAATCCGTGCAAGAATACACGCAAACGCAAACAAGTAAGGAGACTATTCCCACAAGGGGAATGCAACTGGGGATATGCTAAGAGAAAGGGGAGAGTATGAGAGAAGCTCCAGTTCAGAGAAGAACTGAGAGATTAAATTATTTCAGTTACATGAGACAACAACAAAAAGGAATCCTGAGAGATGAGGGCCATGAGCTTGATGCCGAGGAATCATATGATAAACCTCATAGAGGCTATGAGAGAGAGAGAGAGTCTTTGAGGAATTGCAATAGCTTTCCCTAGTGATATCATGGATTGGCATGGGGGTGGCTAGAGTGCTAAGAGTGAATGCCTTTGAGCCTACAGTTGGGTGGAGATGAGAACGCCCACAGTTTGTTGGATGGATTCCATTTGTAATAGATAAGTATTCTCATACCCCGTGAAACTAAACTGTAACTATAAAATAAGGTTGAATATCCCATGAAAATTTCAGGGATCTGCATGCTCGTTTGATGATTATTCTATTTTTATTTATTTTTCCTGGTTGTGTATTTAAGAAAGTAAGGAACTATATGGTTGAACATGATTTGTACACGTAAATACTTGAGCCCCTATAGTGGCTCAAATTAAAGGAAATGAACTGTGATTTTTTTACCATAGGCACAGTTTCATGTATGCATTCTTACACTTCTAGTCATTTTGGGTCTCCTAGAAAAAGGGTATGTTAAGATCAGGAAAGGTAATGTGAGGGTGCACAGAGGCTATGCAATTTTTGTAGAGGTTAAGAACTCTCTAATTTCTAAATTCCAGGAGAAGCGCAAGAAGTGTTCCCACACTTCATTTGAAGTATTTGCAAGCTGAGAAGGTATAACACTCGTAGAATGTAGACAAAGGGCGCATCCTTTAAACCACTTGTTCGTGTGACCGAGGGCTCATGCCCATATCCCTAACCAAATCAGGACAAAGAGTTGGGCGTTTAGTCCTAGAACTTGTCGGGAAACCTCATATGACCATGACCATGGAACCTAGCGCTACGCCCAATGAAAGCTAACCTTTTTTGCTTCAGAAATCCAGGATGCTATGACTTTACAACCTCCAAAACCAATCGAAGGTAACCTACTAGTTTGGTTATCCACAAGGTTCACTAACATCTGGCAGTCTCTCAACTATGACCATGGGATCTATCCCACTGATTTAAACCCTGACACACTTACTGGTTGCGAAGTAACGTGAGCCGTATATCCGAGGATACTTGGGATCTTCCATGACCGTTGGATCTAGACTGTGGTTATCTTGATGTTGACCACTCCATGAGTAAATAGGATATTACACAACAGAACCCCTGAATGTCGAAGTTTCAAAGAAATGAAGGTCGTATATCTATGGGTCTACGTGGACAAATCTCGACCATAGGATAGAAGGGGTGTTGGGAGGTCACTGGTGGGAGTTCAGACTTTGAGGGTTCATGCCATTTGTAGGTAGTTGAGATTAGAGGCTTCCAGAGGTTGTCTGTTCGGAGTGATGTGGCACGCTGATGTCACCCAAGGTGACATGAACCCATGTTTGTCATGCCACGTGTCACTCTGATTCGTGTGTTTTACATGCCTTATATGCCAATTGGAATGTGACACATGCCACCCATTGATAGGGCCACGTGTCATCTTTGTTCTTTGTCGCATGTCACCCCCTGGTGCATGGTTGGTTGACCTAATGGCTATTGGGACCCCGAGAGTCAAAATTTTGAAACTCTAAGAGACTTGGGATGTTATAACGTATGCTCCAAAAAGGGCTGAAGGTCGGAGCTACGTGAAATTACCTTGAGAGTTCGGGAGTTCAGAACTCCAGTAGAATTGGGATGTTAGAACGTATGCTCCCAAAAGGACCGAAGGTTGAAGCTACGTGGCAATACCTCGGGAGTTCAGGATTTTGGAACTTCGAGAGACTTGGGATGTTAGAACATTTTCTCCCAAAAGGGATAAAGGCTGAAGCTATGTGGAAGTACCTCGGGAGTTTGAGAGTTCGGAAATTCAAGAGGTTTGGGATGTTAGAATATATGCTCCAAAAAGGGCCGAAGGCTGAATATAAGTGGCAGAACTTCATAAATCTGGGAGTCGTTCATACATGGATAGAAAGGATGAAGGGTCAAAGGCCCGATGATCGTGAAGGTGCGGGGAACATCCCATGTAACCGCCTCTCCAGCATCCATGTCATCGCTAAGGGATGACAACCATGGTCAAGTCCATGCTATGTGGAATGGTACAAATGAGACAAACACACGTGGGTGTTACGTGGCCTTTGACTGATGATGCCTGAAGATCTTCATTGGAACATGGGCTCGGATTTGAGCATGGTAACAATCATTGGAAAGCTCTTGATGGGAAGAAGGTGATGGATATATTGGAAAGAGGATTCGAGATGATGGAGGAAAGAAAATTTTTGATGCCCCATCCCTTAAAAAGGTACTTAAGGGGTTGGGTGTGTTACAAATTTGTATCAGAGTGGGAAACACCACTTGTCCTACTTGGGCTCACAAAAGAGTCAAGTGATTATATTTTTTCTTTCTTAGAAAAAATTAAGTGAGAGGGAACCCTACCCTAACCTATTTAGCTGAGCATGATTGAAACACAGTCCTGGATGGGCCGGGGCACAATCATAAGACTAGTTTACCAAGTCTAAGATGAGTATGTCAAGAGTATTACTGCCGTACATAAATTATTTACATAAGTTCCTTGAGGAGAAGGGTGTAGATTAAAATTTAGTTGGGATTTTACCCAATGAGATTGAATCATGCTAGTCTATGGCAAAAGAATCCTATAATTTCTTTCGGGAAATGATAGCCAATCCTACAAAAGTGGGACTATGTTGAGGGGTATAATGCTTGGTGCATGAATATATGATGAAATGCATATTGCAAATATAGAGCATTCATATGACATGCATATATACTTATTACAGTTTGTCATTGAGTGAAAAATATGGTGATTTCATATATCATATGGTTAGTGATGATATGAATATGGAAACATAAGTAAAAGGTTGATGATGTTGAGTACATAGTGCCTTATGAGGATAAGGTGGGAGGAATTAATGAAATATTGATCCTAGATGTGGTAGAGGAAGTGTCAGGACACTTCTAGATGACCAATGGGTCAAGTTGGAATCTAGAGGTGGATGGTAGCCATACGGATATGGTTTGGTACACTCAAATAGCCATAAGAGGGATTTTAGGAAAAGATTCCCCTGTAGATATCTGTTGACCAAGAGTGAACTGAGGCATGAAGAAGAGACTAGAAATGGTTATCCTACTTCCTTGAGTGATGCAATAAATACCCATCAAAATTTTGAATTATGGAAGGTTTTATAGTAAACAAGGAAAAGGTGACCCTCGTTGGTTATTTCCATGAAGAGAGGGCAACATGAGTATGAATTATGATTGTGAGACTGGTCATATGATTGACTATAACCTCTCGCTAAAGAACACTAAGATTAAAGCAAAAATATCAATGTGAATGGATGAGGTAGAGAGGTGCAAGTGATGCACCTACATATATACAAATATATGTATACACGCTTAAAAGAATAATACGACTGCAAGCTCTCAACTGAGAGGGAAGATCCGTATTGAGTGTCTCTACGAGACTTGTCATAACAATGATTGGAAGATACTTGGGAGAAAGATCTGGAAGTTTGATATGTCCATGTGTATGAGTGACATGGAAAAGGTGCAAGCAATGAGCTTGCATGATGAATGTTTAGCTATGTTTATTTATGCCTGAGTGCATCAATTTAATGCATCGTAAGGTTGCTTGGTATAAGGATTTATATTAAGACCGAATAGATATGAATGAATGATGTTAAACATGCAAATGATGCACACATATGATGTATGAGCGAAATGTAAGGAAAGAATCTCATTTTCCCAGATCGAATGAATACCATGGATGCATGGATGACTCTATTATGAAGAGTCATGAAAGTTTTGTTTTGAATAATATCTTAAGGGGAATGTGTTCCATTCCCTGGGGAAAGGCTAGTATAAATAGACGAAAGAGTAAATGATCAAGGATGCTCCGTTGTCATAATAAGAGGCAAAATGATTATGCCTTTGAGGATCGCATGAGAATGTTTGTTAACAATAATGAGTTAAATGATTTTAACAAAAAGATGTATGTGATATGCCAAATATACCTATGGTAGATACACATAATATTATGATTATGAATGTGGTTAAGTGCATCATGGATGTAATTTAATAAAACAAGGAATATGTGTGGATAAATAATCTGGATGCATAACAAAGATGCATGTTTATATTCCTTATGGAATATTTGGTAAACAATTGAATCTAACTCAAGGTTGAGGCCATCAAAGGTAGTGATAGACATGCAATAAGGAAGTTGCATGCCGAAGGAGTTCCCTGTGAAGGAACTGTGTAAAGACTCTGTCAGGAGAACATAGTCACAACCTTAATGATTGTTGGAAATTGGGCAGTGGTATGCAAGAATATATATATATATATATAAGAATCATGGATTACATTCTAAAAAACAATGTATGAGTGGAAGACTAACAAATGAATGTTGACCATTCTAATAACTGAATGGTAATGTGCATAATACACAGTTTCATGATTCATTATGAACAACAAGTTTTCTATTGGATCATATTGATGTATCCAATAGGTTAGGGTGAGCCTAAGCTAGGGTTTCTCAAGGAAAAGAGAAGGAATATCCCAACTTGGAGTAGATTGCATAAGAAAAGAATAAGAAAAGGGGGAATACGTTTCTCACCCTAAAAAACTCTGAATTGTTTAACAGAGTTGTGAGAGTTAGAAGATAAGTTGTGGAAACAAGTACAGCTGGAGAAAGGAAAATAAATAAATAAATATGTTTGAATGAATAGGCTTGGTTAAGCCATGATAAGTAAGGGTAGTGAGGCCTTGGAAAAAATAACTCATTTGGACTGAAAGTCCAGGGCTGTGTAGAAGGAGTTGGACAAGGGGAGAGTTCATTGACCCCTTCCTTGTTGTTTATTGTATTTATCTGGTACGAGAGATTGATTTACTAATGCAGGTAAGTGTTTTTGCATAAGGATGCTAATGGTTGTATGATTATATATTACAATTGAAATTGGATTGTGATTGCACTAGCTAACACATAAAGGAGTAATGTGGTAGAGTGCATAGAGATATGTTGGGGAATATCTGAAAACGTTTTATTGATTTAAATGCTATGATAAATGCATTTTTGTTTTACAT
>SNQJ01S0079584.1:0-11304 GCA_010110895.2 Picea sitchensis | reverse complement strand
TTGTAGATAACCTCTGATAAAGGATAAATGCAAGAAGGATGTTGTATAAAGATTGTTAAAGGGACTTTGGGAGCCCCATGGAGCACTATTGATGAGGTAAAAATAAGAAAAAGGGTGCTAGCATCCAAAACATGTATAAAAGTGTTCATGCCTGTGTGGCATAAGGTCTGGAGGGATTTTGTAAGAATCCCCTCTGAAGTATTTTAATTTCTACTGATATGTGAATAATTTTGATTGGCTATTGTATGCCATTGATACCCAAGAAGGGTAAGATTCATAAAAGAAGAATCTAAATAATAAAGAGAGGGAGTCTATGCCAGTCAAGGATGAGTTATAATCCTTGTAAGAAAAAGCATGAGTAAGGAGTACCATGGGTACAATGACCAATCTAGGGAGATTGGGAATAAAGGTTCTCATAGTTAGCACATTGCATGGAATGCATTGAGGAAATGCATGCTTGCATGAGAGGGTAGAATATGGATTTCCCATTAAGGAAGGAGTACCTTCCAATACTCTACTTGTATTGTAGAGGTGTTAAAGAAAAGATAATTTTGGGTGGCCATGAGTGTTGGCACCCTGGTTACTAATGAAGGAAGAATGCTTGCGTGCATTCAAGAGAAAATTTTAGTTTCATATGTGTTGATTTGGGATCGTGATCAACCTGTAGAGGGAAGCATAGTCCTGTTGTAAGAATGAATAATAATGATTAAACATATGGTGAAGAGGTTGGTTGATCTCCAACACACCATGGCAAGGTGCTTGCCATAAATATGGAAAACTTGAGCCTAATGTAAGGGTACATTGGGTATGGATGTGGCCATGAATATTGTCACACTAATTAAAGTCAAATGATATTTGAGTTGCATTTGGAAAATTTGGTATGTTGAAAGGATGCATACGTAAATAATGATAATTCATTTTTCTCTGTACCCTTGAATTGATGAAAATGACTTGGACTGTTAGTATACATAGTTTTGAAAATATAATATGCATGAAAACTAACAATTTGTTTGGCTCGGGAATGTTGAAATCATAGGAAAAAAAGGGTCTTGGATATGGAAGTGTTGTAATCCCATAAGGAAGACCATTTTCCTCCTGAGCTAAACTGTTATGGGAAGGAAAGTCCCATACTTGTGAATATGGTTCCTGTGCAACACATATCTAAAAAGAAATGTGGAATTTGGAAACCTGTGGGTGACAGATTTGCAAGAAAATTATGAATTTGAAATTGATGATAATATATCATAATTATTGTATACCTGTGATACAAGTGAGATAAAAAACATATGTCTAGGGAGGACAGGTGGAGGCTATCAAGATGGAAAGCATGAAAAAGGATATTGTTGATTAGACATGAGAACCCTGTGGTAAGTCATGATCTCTTTAGAATATGTTGTGTTGTGGAAACAAAAGCCAGAGGGATGCCTCGACAGAGAAAGTTTGAGGGACGCCTCGACTGTAAGGCTCAATGAATTATTTATAAATATTCTCATGTGAGAAATCCTTAGCAAGGAGAGATGGATCACCCGAGGGACTGTATAGCAAAGAAGGGGATGCCTGAGCTTGGGCCTAGAGGGTGAGTGACTGCAAGGAAGATGCGAGTTTGATAATTCTCATAAAATATTGATTGGGATCATGCACACAATGGGTATGGCCAGGAAAAATAGTGAGCCAATATAACAAGACATCCATGTAAATGCAAATCCATGAACTGTACAGATAAGTATTGTGTTAGATTTTGAAATTTTCCTCTTGAATTTTTCACAACAATAAAATGTTTCCACGTGAAATTGTGATTAATATTCTTGTTGTCCAAGATTATGGAAGGCAGGTGACGAAGTCCAAGAGTCTTGAAAGGACCCGACCAAGAAACAATATCAAGATTTATGAAGCAACTGAATGAAAAAGGAATGACATGTGTTACTAAGAAAGAACATCGAGGACATTGTTCCCTTAAGGGGGAGGGGATTGTAACACCCTTGTTTCCCCCATCTTGTAATTGATCATTAAATATGATTACCATGCTATGGCATGTGTACAATGTAAATGTTTCATTGTTTATATTATCAATGAATGAATGTGGGGGTGAAGCCTTGAAGTATTGGCCATGATATAAGTAGAGGAAAGAGTGAGGAAACTGTAGAGAGGGTTCATTATGTCAAATGACCCAAATTTTGTTTGTTGAAATGATGAGGCTCATTCAGATTCCAAGGGAGAATAAGTTAATGAAAGAAGCACCAATGGTTGAATAATTAAATACCCCCATGAATGGAAGCATGGAGGACCGAGGAGACAAAAAAATTATCAGCTCGAAGTACCACAGAGTGTAGTTTTTCTGTAGGCCTAGACTAACCTGAGTTTCTTCTAACATAAGGAACATGATAGGTCTATAACCTTCTCAAGGAGGAAAAAGGCATGCAATAATACACGTGAAGGAAGAAAAGCAAGGAGACCAAGCCCATAAGGGGGCTTGTGACAAAGGATACGTTGAGAGAAAGGGGAGAGCATGAGATAAGCTCTGGTTCAGAGAAGAACTGAGAGATTAAATTGTTTCAGTTACAGGAAAGAAAAAAAGAAGAAGGACTCCTCAGAGATGAGGGTTGTGAGCTTGATGTTGAGGAAGCATATGATAAACCTCGCAGAGGCTGTGACAGAGAGAGAGTCTCTAAGGAATTGCAAGAGTTTTCCCTAGTGATATCATGGCTTTGAATGGGGGTGGCCAAAGTTCTAAGAGTGAATTCCTCTGAGCCTACGGTTGGGTGGAGAGGTGAACAACCATAGTTAGTTGGATGGATTCCACTTGTAATAGATAAGTATTCTCATACCCTGTGAAAATGAACCGTAACCGTAAAATAATGTTGAATAGACCAAGAACGTTTAAGGGATGTGCATACTTGTTTGATGATTAGAATTTTTTTCTTTATTTTTCCTGGTTGTGTATTTAAGCAAGTAAGGAAATATATGGTCAAACATGATTTGTACATGTAAATACTTGATCCCCTGTAGTGGCTCAAATTAAAGGAAATGAACTATGATTTTATTGACCATAGGAACAATTTCATGTATGCATGCTTACACTTCCAGTCATTTTGGGTCTCCTGGAAAAAGGGTCTGTTAAGCTCAGAAGGTGTAATGCTCATAGAATGAAGACAAAGGGCGCATCCTTTAAACCACTTGTCTGTGTGACTGAGGGCTCATGCCCAAGACCCTAACCAAATCAAGGTGAAGAGTTGGGTGTGTAGTCCCGAAACTTGTTGGGAAACCTCATATGACCAGGACCATGGAACCTAGCACTACGCCCAATGGGAGCCAAGCATTTTGGCTTCAACAATTCGGGATGCTATGAATTTACAACCTATGAAACCAACCAAAGGTAACCTAATGATTCGGTTACCTGTGAGGTTGACTGACGTATGGTGGTCTCTTAACCATGACCATGGGATCTATCCCAACGATTAGAACCCAAACCCACTTACCGGTCATGAAGTAATGTGATCCGTAGATCCGAGGATACTTAGGATCTTCCTTGACCATTGGATCTAGACTGTGGTTAGCCTGACGCTGACCACTCCGAGAGTAAAGAGGAGAATATACAATAGATCCCTCAAACGCCAAAGTTTCGAAGAAATGAAGGACGTATATCTATGGGTCTATGTGGACACATCTCGACCGTAGGATAGAAGGGGTGTTGGGAGGTTGTTGGTGGGAGTTCAGACTTTGGGGCTCTAGGAGATTTCACAGGTAGTCGAGATTAGAGGGTTCCGAAGATTGTCTGTTTGAAGTGGCGTGGCACACTAACGTGGACCCATTTTTAGTATGCCATGTGTCATCCTGATTCATGCGTTTTACATTCTTTATATCCCAACCGGAATGTGACATGTGTCACCCATTGATAGGACCACATGTCATCTCTGTTCTTTTCGACGTGTCACTCCTTGGTGCACGACTATTTGACCCAATGGATGTTGGGACCCCGAGTGTTAGAAACTTTGGGAGACTTGGGATGTTAGAATGTATGCTTCCAAAAGAGCCGAAGGCTGAAGCTACGTGACAGTACCTTGGGAGTTCGGGAGTTCGGAACTCCGGGAGACTTGGGATGTTAGAACGTATTCTCCCAAAAGGGATGAAGGCTAGAGCTACGTGGGAGTAACTTATGAGTTTAGAACTCTGGGATACTTTGGATGTTAGAATGTATGTTCCCAAAAGGGCTGAAGGCCGAAGCTACGTGGCAGTACCTTGGGATTTCACAACTTTGGGAGGTTTGGGATGTTAGAATGTATGATCCAAAAAGGGCCAAAGGCCAGAGCTACATGGAAGGACTTCATAACTCTGGGAATGGTTCAAACACATATAGGAAGGATGAAAGGCCGAAGGCCTAGTGATCGTGAAGGCGCAGGGAACATCCCCATTAATCGCATCTCCAATGGCCATGTCATCGCTAAGGGACATCAACCATGGTCAAGTCCATGCCAGGTGGAATGGTACAAATGAGACGAACCCACGTGGGTGCCACATGTCCTTTGAACGATGATGCCCAAAGAGCTTCAAAAGGGCATAACTTCCAATCCATGGCTTAGATTTGAGAATGGTAACAGTCATTGGAAATCTCTTGATGGGCAGAAGATGATGGAGATCTCAGAAAGAGGATTCGAGATGATGTTCAATCCCTTAAAAAATTTACTTAAGGGGTTGGGTCTATTACAACTATCCTAAAAGATCCTTAGACCTCTTAGATTCCAACTAGAGTGAGTATGCATTCTGAAATTCAACAAATTTGTATAAAGAACACATAAATGATAAGCAAGAGCTATTAGTAAGGAAAAATAAACATGTTAAATCCAAGAAAAAAACAATAGTAACCTAACTAACCAATCCCTCTATGGATATAACCAATCTAACCAACAACTACTACTATCCCTCAACCCTTAATAAGTAATGATCAACTCCAATACCTAAATGAGAATAAGTAACTATAAAATATTAAGAAACCTTGAGAAAATTCAATGAAGCTTGATTACTTTATTCAACAATTCCTCCTTAATACAAATTTCTTCCTCTTATTTTATAAAATAACATGAGCCTAGGGTTAAGTTACAAGACACTTGTCACTTTTGGGAAAGTGACAAATGGAAATCCCATAAGTTTTTTATCTTAAAAAAATAAACAAAAACAAATTTGACTTGATTTCTAAATTTAATTACAATATTATGTACCATCTTAACTATAAAAAAATATCGGAAATATGTTATTGGAGAACTAGGGTTTCATCCGCCTACATTCCCCCTCCCCCTCTACAGTTTTAGAACTTTCTCAGACCATATCTAAATCTTTCTGCTACCGTGGATACTGTTGAACCTGCACTCGTAGAATGAGCACAGAAGGGGGGGTGAAAACCCCATCTCACTGAAACGTCACAACCAATGAAACATGTGAAAACAGAGCAAGGAAACCAACCTTAAAACCACCACTGCACCTTAGGGATAACCTACTACAAGAGGAACAAAGCTTCAGGTAAAGCATGGAAATGAAAGTTTAATCATCGCATCCAAAGGCATCTAGGAACTGGGTACCAGGAAAATGTATCCCTCAAGCACCCACAACACTGAAATATGTGATAAAATCCGCCAGGGTAGGAGAGCACACTCAGTTCATGAGGGAACATGCCTTGATTGGAAAATTTCTAGGGATCTGGCCATCAGAATGAGACCTCACGAAATGGATTAAACACTGGTGGAACCCAAAAGGTGATTATGAGTTGCAGTTAAGCTCTAAAGGATTCTTCACAATCATCTTCAATAACCTAGAGGACAAAGACAATTTTTTTGAAAATGGTCCTTCTACATCTCGGTTGGACTATATCTAAGGTTTTGGATGGATCATTTCTACCCAAAAAAGGAAGACTTTGCTTGCTTCCCAATCTGTATATGCCTATATTCTCTCCCCCAGGAAGTCTGGCTTGAAGAAATTCTCATGGGTATTGGAAACACGCTAGGAAGGCATGTCAAATCCTCACAAGACAAGAAACAAAGGAAATACACTTCTTATGCATGGATATGCATTTACATGAACATCTCAAAGGCCCTACCAGGCTCAGTAACCATAGAATATCAATATGAAGAATGGAATCATACTATAGATTATGAACACATTCCCTTCAGATGCTGAAAATGTCATGAACACATGCACCTCTTTAGAGATTTCCCCCTCAACGCACCAGTCTGATAAATAGCAGAGGAGAAAAAAAAATATGGCTTTACTCAAGTACATGGATGCATAAGACAGCCTCTGAAAAAATCCACTCAGACGGGAAATAAGAAAATCCCCACCAACAACTCCTTAGAAGCACTCAACAATCTTCCGGAAGTAGAGGAAGTTGAAAGCCCCCACATAACTTCAGATCCAGGAAAAGGAAAAGGAAGAGAAAAACAAACTCTGGATCTAATATTAGAGAAATCATCTACCAAGATCCCCCATCTCAAATATTCCCAAGAAAAGATCCAGAAGAAGATGGTGGAGATACCACAATGCAGATCGATGAAAGGGAACTTGAGGACATCGACCTAGACAAACTAGAGGAAGCCCTCAATAGAAAGGAACTATAATCCATTCCACTGGAGAAAATCATAAAGGTGCAAAAAGTTTTCATCAATTCCATAGTGGGAGCCACATCCCACTTAGGAATCCACCTGGATTAGTATCCAAACCCTAAGCAGAACCAGAAGTAGGGTAAGCAACACGGATGCAAAATGACCCAACAACTAATCAAAGAGGTAGGAAACTTTATGATTAACTCAAGACAAGTGCAACGCCTCACTAAATGTTATTTATCCTCCCCTCACAATTAAATATGATGAAGATCATAACATGGAATATCAGAGGCCTTAATGGAAGATTCAAACAAAGGATTCTTCAAAACCGTATCAAAGAAGAAAATGCAGACATCCTCCTACTCCAGGATACCAAATGCGTTGGTGATACGGCAGAAGAAATATTGAGAAGATGTTGGAGGCACTATAAATTCACTTACATAGACTCAAAAGGGGCGACATGGGGGATTAACTATCCTATGCAACCCTACTACAACCATTATGGAGCTATCTTATTCAACAACAGGTATGCTCTCAACACATTACCGAGCTATAGGTTCAAGAAATTCAGGAGTCATCACCAATGCTTATGGACCTCAGTTCGCTCAAGAGAAAGATTACTTTTTGGATAGCTTAGAATACATTAATGTATTAAGAGGAAAAGAAAGATGGATATTTAGTGATTTCAAAATGATCTTGACCTTAGAGGAAAAAAGTGGGGCCGGGGGGGGATTTCAAAATGATCTTGACCTTAGAGGAAAAAAGTGGGGGCCTGAAACGTTTAGACCAAGACAGTATCAAATTCATCCACCTCATATATAGGCTCAATCTAATCGATATTGAAACCATAAATGGTTCCTTCAAGTGGACCAAAAAGAGAGAGTGGGTTCAACACATTGCCAACATATTAGATTTCTTTCTAATTTCGGAAAATATAATGCTTGAAGGCCCACTCATTAAAGCCAACATCCTTCCAAGAATAGGTTTTGATCATTGACCAATATAGTTGTGGATAGACACAATAGCTACTCCAAAATAAAAACCATTTCACTTTGAGAAATTGTGGCTGGCACACCTAGACTTCTAGGATCTTTCCTGCACTTAGTGGGCTCAAGAAAAATTTGAGCATGGCACCTAGATGTACAAATTCCAGCAACTCCTAAAAAAATTCAAGAAACAACTTTGGGAATGGAACACATTTTTTTTTTGCGATATATTCGTAGCACAAAAATCCCTTGAACAAAGTCTTGAGGACATTCAACAAGAGTCCATTGTCTCTGGCTACTCATACACCTTGCTATAGGAGGAAACAACCCAGAATAAACAACTTGAGTATCATCACAAGAAGGAGGAGATCCTTTGGAAGCAAAAGTCTTGAGTGTAGTGGTTAAAAGAGGGGGAAAAATACCAAAATTTTCCACCACTCCATGATACACATATGCTACATCAACTGCATTACAAAAATAGAGGACTCACAGGGAAGCACACTTTTGTATCATGTTGAAATTGAAGAGGAGTTAGTTACCTATTAAAAATAGCTACTCTCAGAACCCCTAGCTGATAGAACTTATGCCATTTGCAAGGTCACGCAACATATTCCGTCCCTTATTACCACAGAACAAAAAAATTCCTTAATGAGACCAATCTCGCAGGAGGAATTTGATTAGGATATCAAGGAAATGCTCCTTGGTAAATCCACAGGTTCAGATGGTTTCACTAGCAATTGTTTCCACCACTGCTAGCCGATGATTAGAGTATAGGTCTAGAAACTTGTGGAGGAATCCAGAACTTTTGGATAGGTGCTCCTGGCCCTCAATGCCACTTTCCTCACCCTGATCCCAAAAAAGGAGTGCATCACAAACCCAAAGAAATTTCAACCGATAACGCTCTACAATGTTATATACAAGATAATCATAAAGGTAATCTCCCTCATGCTCAAACCCATCCTTCCTTCATAATTTCAAAGGAATAGTCATGATATGTAGAAGGGAGGCACATAATGGATAGTGTCATCTTGGTTCATGAAGTGATTCACTCACTCAAGTCCATGCACACTCTAGGTATGATTATAAAACTTGATATTTCTAAGGATTTTGATAAACTTAGCTGGAGGTACATGCATTCTCTTCTCTTAGCCTTTGGATTAAATGATTAATGGATAGCCTGGATCATGAAACTCACCTCTTAATATTTCTTCTCCATACTAGTAAATGGTGTCCCCTCAAATCCTTTTTCTCCTTCTCGAGGCATCCGCCAAGGGGACCCACTCTCCCCTTTCCTATTTTTCATTATGGTTGAAGGATTAAGACATACTTATCAACCTCGATCTATGATGGTACACTACAAGGGCACCCAATCCATGGTCTCCAGCCAACAACTTCCCATATCCAATTTGTAGATGATAGAATTCTTCTGAACACCCCCACGACCAAGGAATCCGTACAAATCCAAACCATCCTCTCAGAATTCAGTGAGTCATTTGGTACCACTTTCAATCTGGATGAATCTCATTAACACTCCCTTAGCTATTCAAAATCACATCTCCCGCTTCCTAGGTATCCCACGCAACTCCCTTCTGTCCAACTGTCTAGGACTACCCCTAACAAACTCAGTTACTCAGAATATTTCCTAGAATTTCGTTCTCCTCTCAATCTCCAATCACCTCAGTTCCTGGACCTTCAGATCCCTAAATCTCCCTGCTAGACTCATCCTCCTAAAAGCAGTGCTTCAATCTATTCCGACCTATATGTTCTTAGTTCTCACAACACCACAAACGATCATTAAGAGAATAAGAAACCTTCAACAAAATTTCCTCTGGAACAGTCACAAAAAGAGGAAAAAATGGGCTTTAGTAGGCTAGGATAAAATCTGCAAACCTACATCTTTGGGAGGATTGGGCCTCTATGATCCAAGAAAGCTCAACAATGTCACGGGAGAAAAAATATGGTGGCACTGGTTAAAGTACCGAAAATAAATCCGGGCACGACCATGGAGGCAAAAAATACCCCCCATATACAACAAGAAAAACTAAGGCTCGAAGAACATATCTAGGGCTCTAACATATGGAATGTGACCTGGTGAAATAGCCCACTCATTCAAAAGAATTATTTTTGGGAAGTTCTAAATGGTCACTCCGCCCAATTTTGGATAGACACTCGACAACAACAACCTCCCTTGCAAACACTAGAGAATATACCAAAACCACATACCAGATTTGAGGTGCCTGAAAGTTGTAGACCTCTGGCTTAATAACATATGTCATCCCCCCTTGCGTAGTTGGAAAATTCTCACACATGATCTCAACCTTCTGGAAAATTTCAAGATGCAACCTTGGCAAGAAACACTGGGAAACAAGAAGATTCAAATCAGTGAAGAAAAGGAAATTCTTCGTTGGGGGTACTCCCCAACTGGTACATTCACAATTAAGGACGCTTATCAACTTCAAGAGAATTTTCACCAGCAGACAAAAGATCACATTTGTCACATAATCTAGAAAACCAAACTCTGGCTGAAGGTTTCTACCTTTCTTTGGATTTTTGTCCAGAACTGGTTCCTAACCTGGGATAACCTGAAAAAGAGGGGTTTTATTGGACCCTCAATTTGTCACTTATGGCAAAAACAAGAATAAAAATTGGATCACATATTCAATCAATGTCCCAACAACAATATGACCTGGGATCAAGCTATGGTCATCATGAGGAAAACCAAAAGAGATAGAACAAGTGTCATCAATACTATTAGAAATTGGGGCTTGGGAGATTTCAAAATCCCACTCCTCAATAGGATCTAGAAACTCCTACCAGGTTTCATAGTATGGCATATATGGAAAGAAAGAAACCGATGCATATTCCACTCCCTCCACAACTAGTACCCGAATTGTGGAGAGCAATTGGGAAACTATTCAAATTCAATCCTAGACCCCAGAAGACGTTCCTAGTGAACCACCAAAATCCATCATCTTCTCTTCCTGGCAGAATATAACGTCCAAGGATTATCTCTATTTTTCCGCTCCCCCAACCCCTACCACTTGCAGCCCCTCCAGTTGGAGCTGTCCTCCCCCAGGATTTTGGAAGCTAAACATCGATGGAGCCTCAAAAGGAAATCTTGGACCAACAGGTTTTGGCACAATTATAAGAGAAATAACATGGAATATCTGACACCTCAGAGTGGGTTCTCTAGGGCATGACACCAACAACTCCACAAAAATTTGGGGTCAAATAAGGGGAATTAAAATAGCCTCAAATCTTGTTGTCCCTTGGTTATGGAAGTTAGAGAAGAGCAAGCAAGAAAAGGAAAAATGTGAACTGTATGAAAGACATAGTGACTGTTACTAGGTCTAAGTGAGCAGAAGAGTAGAAAAGACAGAGCGAAGTAAAAGGAAGCAAGCCAATTGTTATAACCCTAAAATGCACTACACAGGTTTACCTGGCATCAGGCCAACTCATGCCTCTTCCTAGCCAAAGCCATGCTGAACAAATCCTTGAAAAACCACTTAAAACAAGCAATCCGCGCCCTAACCTCTCACTAGGTGTGGGGGACCGCTTGCTGACCTTCTACTGCACGCGGGTATCCGCTGTCTAACCCACTACAGCCCGCAGGTACCTAACAAAGAAAAAAATCAGGAAAGTTTCCGCCGGGACACGAGGCTTTTTGTCAGTTAACTGGAACTCTTCGCCATGCATGGCCGAGAGTTTGCCTAAAACCCTAGCTCCTTCTA
>SNQJ01S0079583.1:75698-95913 GCA_010110895.2 Picea sitchensis | reverse complement strand
AAAAAACAATAACGAGTCATATTTACATCAAACAATATTGGGTCCATTACCTAAACCTTTTTTCTATGGAGCTTTCTTCAAGGGTTGACATCAATGACAACCAACCTTAATCAACACAAACTAGCTCCTCTTGCATTTCTATACTTTCCTTTTACATTTAATTTGGTTTTTGGGGGGGTGCAAACCTCTAAAAAAGTTTGGCCCTACATGTACGTGGGCTGTCCTAGGACAGCCCACATGCTAAAAACAATCTTCCCACATGCATATGCAACTATGTCCAATATAGCCCGCATATACCCTCAAATATGTGGGAAATTTTAAAAATGCAAGATTTAATCCTCCATGAACTTGTCAATTTGCAGGATGTATGTTCACTGGAGAGAGAGGGATCATGAAGACATTTATTCTTTGGTCGCAAAAGACCCTGTTGCTCTCGCTGTATTAGCACAATGTGGTTTGTTAAAATTCTTCTAGTGTCCATTCATGCAGGCACAACCTAGGCTATTGAATGCCTTGGTACATTATTGGCACCCTGACGCGGAGGCATTTATGCTCGAGGGACAGTTGTTGACTCCAACAACTAAGGATATTTATTTTCTGACTGGCCTCTCAAGGAGAGGGGAACCAGTCAACCTTCATATTTTTCCTCCTAGGCCTCACAACATTGAGGATTTGATTGGACTCCATTGCGAAGCCGACAGATATAAAGAGGGTTCTCAGGTGTCGATCCACAAGATTACAAACCTATCACTGAAAGTGATAGTTTTACTAATTGGGAAGATCACTGAATCTACGGCCTTACATCAGGCATCCTATTAGCTATTTGTTTCCCTTCTTGGGTTATCTGAGTTATTGACCCAGGGTTCATGTCATTGGGATTCCAACAAAGCCTCTAAAACTATCGGCCCTCCTGGTAAACCAGAAGGAAACACAGCACCCGAGAGGTACTGTGCAGTCTCACCCGAGATAGCTCTAAATGGGTGACTATAAGAATCAGGTGTTTACAGTCTAGGATAGAGTAGGGGATAAAGGGTTTCTTGACTAAGGCCCTGTTCTTCGAACTGGTACTGCAATCTACTTACTTCTTGAAATCGCATACATATATTACGCAGTATAAGTCCAGCAAGGTATAACAAATTCACGACAATGTATTAACTCTCTCATCAAATTCAACCGTTAGTTGCTAACAAAAAGGAAAGGCATACATGCATTCACCATATTACATAGATATTACCATGCTTCACCCCTCCCTGGGCTACATCCACAAATATTTGGCTCTTGGCTCTTTTATTATGACAGTTCTTGATTTCCTTGCACTGCGCACTTACAATTCTCTACGAACTGGGTAAGATCTATGTGAGGCGCACTACATCTCACCAGGCTCTATAGCCTGTAGTCTAATCCTCAGATCTACCTTCCCTTGTATCTTCCTTTTTCAACATCTTATGAAACTCAGTTCATACAACTCAAAAAACCCCTTGCATATCACCTACACTCTAAAACAACAATAATACTCGAGATCACTCAATAACACTCACAATCCCCTTAAATACTAACATAAGATCAACCCTATGTGATCCTTTCATATCTATATTTATACATTTTAGGATCTTCAGTCACTTACAGAATATTACCAAAACCCTAACCCTTCTTACATTAGGTTTTTCTCCCATGCACGTGTTGTTCTTCCTCCAGTTGTCGCTTTCCTTTGTGCACGCTTTCTTGCATTCACACATGTTGATCTTTTGCCAGTTGTCACTTCAATTTCCTGCACACTTTCTTTCCCACAATTGTCCTTATTTCCACTTCGACCTGGTGCCAACAGGCCCCCAGCACTGACATGTGACTCATCTCGAGTCACCTAATTGTGTTGTGCTTCCTCGATCTCCCTAGTGATCATCTGGAACTTTTCCTACAATTCTGCTGCTTTTGTTAGTGCCTGTACAGTTTTCTCCTTGATCATATCAACTATTTGCACTGCCACTTCTTCGCTCATTAGTCCTGCATATTCTAGATGAGTCTGTGATGACTGTGTTCTAGCTTCTTCTTCCTGCGCAAGTACTTCTGCTACCCATTCCTGTAACGGTTCTATTTGAGCCCAACGCTCATGTTTCTGTGTTTTCACAGTGAGAAGTTCTTCCTGTAACTTCCTTAACTCTTGTGTCCCCTTGACCCGTTCTGGAATTGGGATGGTCTTATGTTGCTGCTTGAATTATTGGATCATTGCATTGATCCTCTCCTCCTTCTTGTCCCATTGTTGGACTTGTGGATCCTCTTCCAGCTTTGTCCAAAGTTGCGTTGCTTTATCCAGCAAGTCGGCTACTATGCAGACTTGTTTTTCTAGCTCTTGTAGTTGCACTGTTGCTTCCTGCTTCCTTTGCTCCTTCACTACTGGTGGAGTTGTCAGTCTAATATGTCCATGGAGAGTCTCGATATCCTTCTAATACTGATCAATTGCTTTCACAATCTGATCGATCTTTTCTGCAACTGGGAGTTCACTTCCTTGCGTAGTAGTTGGAAGTTTCCCAAAAATTTATTCCACTTTTCATTCCAACTCATTTCTACATTCCTTCTCCTCCTGAGTTTTTGATTTGGCCTGTGCACAAACTATTTCCAGTGTTTCTCGCTTCTTTGTTGCTTGTCGTAGCTCGACCAAGTTTTTATGTGCTCGAGACTGTATCTTGTGGTCAACGCTGACCTGTAATTGGTATAAGGCCTTTAATGGCATCCATGTCAAGACCAATTGGATCTGATCCAAATCCTTCAGTGGTGTCTGTCCCACAATCTCATCCATTCGCAGCATGCTAGGCTTTATGTAGACCGTGGAATGTGTCTTCGGAAGAACTGAGTCATGTTCTCCTACTGTCATCCCTTCTGTGGTCTATGTGATCGATGGCTCTATGCTTCTACTGCTGATCATAATCTAAGCTTCTCTGAATTTCTTCAGGAGTTGTCCCATTTCTGCCAGTTCCTTCTGCATTTTATCCATGTGGTGCGCTGCATGATTGAAATCCTCCACGAGGCAATTCTGGACCATTCTGGGAATCATCTCGCTATCATCCTCCATGATTGTGTATTCCAGTGGTGGTCATTGTGTCTTTGATTTATTGCGCACACCTGTTTCTTGTACCACTGGTCTCTTAGTTCCCCTTGGTTCCTATGTGATGGGGTTCATCGCCGTTTCCTGTACTCCCTCAGCTAGTTTCTACTGTCTATTGGTCAGCTGAGTAGTTTTCATTCCCCCCTTCTGGGTCCCTGGCTGCTCTGAGCCACCCTCTATCTGAGTCAACTTGATTTGGCATGTTCTTGGTTTCTTGGGTATTTGGATTTTTGGAGGTTGTGCTTCCACCTGCAGGGCCCCTCCTTCTCCTGTTTGTGTCAGTACTTCCCTGGGTATCATTGGAATCCTCCATTCATTAGAAAATTCATTGATGATCATGGAAATATCACCCTCAGTGATGCAGTAGTGCATCTATAGCCATTATTTATGTGGTTTCTACCTTGGCTGTATTCACATGGCTTGTCACCTAGCCCAGAAATTGGCGATGCCCCCATATTGTGCGACGACCTCTGATGTTATTCTCTATTCTTGGTTGATGGCCTCTTGTATATCCTGCAGGTAAGCTTTGAATATAATTCCATTCTCCTTCNCTTATGCTTGGCCAGTGGTGTGGATTTCAGGACGCGGTATCTCGCTCCTCTTGGCTGTGGTGTGGTACAAAAGATGATGTGGTCTGGTTCTTTCCAGCCCATGAAAGCTATGAGAGTAATCAGCCATGAGTAATGAAATTCTGTACCTGTGTCCTGTGCATCTTTGTAGTCTACTTGAAATAATTTTGATAGGTATGGCACCCAACTCATGAAGGTGCCTTCTGTGCACTGAGCTGCAACAGCGATGACCCCTGCCGGTTCTTCGTCCTTGTGGCATTTTCTTAGCAGTTTGCAGGATAAGATCTTTGCGCCCAGTTGTGTAGAGGCATCGTTAATTCGCTTGATTATAATGCCTTTGGTTCCTCTGTCGATGCCATACTTCTTCTTAATCTCTTCCGCCAATGATTTTTCCTTGGAATTGTCGTCCATAATCAACGCAGGATCCATACCCTGGATGGGTAGTCTTGTTATTTGTTGGTGTGTCCTCTTTCATGGCTTCTTCTTGGGGCTGCGGGATCTCTTCTTGGATCGTTGTAGATTCGACTAGGATTTCCTCTGGCGACGGGATTTTGTCAATATCAACGATATCTGGTGGTCGTTGCTCGTTTTCTTCCCGTGGTCCTCATGACCTAGTCTACACCCTAGTTGGTCTGGCTGTCTGGATTGCTTCTGCTGGTTTTGGTGGTGCCATAGTGGTGCCCTTCAAACATCTTCTTGGTTCGACTAGCTCGGATAAGCTCTGCGATCTCGCTTTGTGCATTCGAGCTGCTATTTCTCTTTCTTTGTTCTCCTTTTGCGAATAGATTAGTTGCTTCTGTGCTTATGTGTTGTATTGGTGTGCCATGAAGCTTATTGAGGATGCTTCCCACCCTATGCGATTAATGCCCCATAAGTGTAGGTTCAATGCATCTGTGGTTGTTTTGTACTTGTCATTGTGCCTACTCTGTTGTATCTAGTTGGCACGTTTAGTGCGACATCCCATCTATCCTTGCCTTTCTTTAACTCTACCTTGTGTTGTCCTATCAGCTTGCTTTTTTCGACTTTTTCCTTTTCCCGATTGTTTCCCTTTTTTGATATGTCCGTTATGTTTTCCCACGCTGGCTTCCTGTTTCATGTGCGACTTGTTCATCATCGTGCGTGCTGTTTTTGGGCCTTTTTTTTTTTTTACTACATGGTGGGTAGTCGATTGTTTTTTACAACTTCATCCGGATCCCATTGATCATTCCTCTGAGATCTGTGCCTGCTAGATCTCTTAACTATATGGCTCCTCCATCTGTGACAACGTTTACCTCGTATGGTCCCAGCCAATGCATCCTCAGCTTCCCTAGGTGCTACAATGATTTACTGTCGTAGAGAAATACTAGGTCTCCTTCCTTAAATGTTTTCCTCTTGATGTGGCGGTCGTGCCAAGCTTTATCTCTTGCCTTCTGTACTTGTTGATGGAATCCTTCCAAGATTTGATCTTCCTCCATTGATAGTAACTGATTCAATCTTTCCTGGACTGCGCCTCATTCAGTCCTTTGTGTGATAGCTGCTACACGTAGGCTAGTTATTAAAAATTCTAATGGTACTACTACCTCTTGGCCATAGACGAGTTTGAATGGGGTGTGGCCTGTCAACTTTTTGCAAGTGGTTCTATACACCCATAATATTGCTGGTACCTTGAGGTCCCAATCGTCCTTGTTGACATTACATATCTTCATCAAGGCATTCTCTAAAATTTTGTTAAAGGCTTCTACCGTGCCATTTACCTATGGATGATACGGTGTGCTCTTTTGTTCATGAACCTCAAACTCTTCAAGCATCACGCGGATGGTGCTATTGATGAAGTGTGTCCCTTGGTCTCTCATCAAAATTCTTGGGCACCCAATCCTAGTAATTACATGTTCAAATAGAAAGTGGGCTACAATCTTTTACAATCTTTTATTGGTGCGGCTTCCACCCATCTACAATCTTTTACTGGTGCGGCTTCCACCCATCTTGTTAAGTATTTCGTTGTGGCGATAATATATCTTGCCCCTGTTCGCTTAGCTAGTGCGTGAATTGGTCCCACAAAGTCCATTTCCTATTTTTCGAATGCATGAAGTGTCACTTTCCGTCGTAGTGGAATCTCGTCCCTTCTGTTGGGTTTGCCGACCCTTTGACAGACATCGCATTGCTGACAGTACTCTTTCGAGTCTCTATGTATCGTTGGCCACCATAATCCTCCGCGGTAGCTTTTCCTGCATAATTATCTCCCACTACTCCCTCGTGGGCTTCTGCTAAAATTCTTGGTCGCTCATGGTCTAGTATGTATCTTCGTAAGATGCTATCTACACCCATTTTGTATAGATTCCCTATGATCGGTTGATAGTCAGCTGCACAGAATACCAGGTTCTTATTCTGCACAGTGTTATATTCTTACGGCACAATACTTGTGCTCAAGTAATGGATGATATCTGTGAAGTAATCATCATCAATCTGTACCAAAAATAGTTGTGCATTTGGAAAGTTGTCATCCAAATTTGTTGGTTCCTCTCCATTTGTGATCCTCAATAGGTGGTCAGGCCCTGCATTCAGTTTTCCTGGTTTGACTATTACCTCGAAGTCAAATTCTTGAAATAGTAGTAACCATCAACAGATTCTCCCCCCCAACACTGGCTTGTTGACTAGGTATTTTAGGGCTAAGTGATCTGTAAACATCTTAAAGTGTTTTCCCAATAGGTAATGTCTATATTTCTGTAGTGCATACACCATCGCTAGGCCTTCTCTTTCTATCATGTTATAATTATGTTCTGAGTTTGATAATTTTCTTCTTGCGAACGCTATCGGGCGATCCAAGTCTCCTGCTCCTGGTTGCGCTAAGATATCTCCCAGTGCTATCGCTGATGCATCTACATGTACATGGAATGTATTTTCCCAATTGGGAAATATCAATATTGGTGTGGTGACCATATTTTCCTTTAAGGTATCCAGACCATGTTGGCACTTGTCGTTCCATTGATACTTTGTATCCTTCCTTAACAGTTTTTCCATTAGCGTTGTAATTTGCACATAGCCTTTGACGAATTTCCTGTAATATCCCGTATGTCCTAATGTTGCTCTTAGTTGGCGAACTGTTTTTGGTGCTATTAGGTTAACAATGACTGCGATTTTGGCCGGATCCACTAGGAAACCCTGTTTTCATACTATGTGTCCCAATAGTATCCCAAATGGTGTTCCAAATATGCATTTCTTGATATTCAAGGATATTTGGCACTGTCTGCATCGTTATAGAATTAGTCGTAAGACTTCCACATGGTTTTTAAATAGGATATAAATTGTCCAATCGTCCAGGTATACTTCGAGAAATTGGTGGATGAATTCCTTAAATGCTGCGATGACCACTCTGGAAAATATCGTGGGTGTGTTCTTTAGTCCAAACGACATGACTGTATATTGATAAGATCCCCATTCTATAGCGAACCTGGGCTTGTGTCTATCCTCCTATGCTATTTTAATCTGATGATATCCCGAGAATCCATCAGTGAATGAATAGGCTTCATGGCCTCCTACGTTCTCGAGTATTTCATCTGTGAATGGTGTGGAGAATGGGTCGTGTAGGCATGCATCGTTCAACTTCCTCAAGTCAATGCATATCCTGATCCGTCTTGTTTCTTGTCCTCTACTACCATCGAGCTTATCCATTCTGATTCTTTGACTGGTTCGATAATGTGGGCCTCGAGCATCCTATCAATCTCGTCTTTAACTTTCTGTTTGTAGATGGGGTTTAGTTGATATGGTCATTGTTTAATGGGTCTCGCATCAGATCTGAGTGGTATTTTCATTTCTCCTAGTTCTCCGACTATTCCTTTCATCTCTGTAAAGGTTGTAGGAAAAAGGTCGTTGTATTCACGCAACACTTCTGTGATACTTTCTAGTGTCTTTTCGTCCTAGTAATATTCAATGCTGGCCATTTTGGGCTTCTCGGCAGTCCCTATGTTCACCTTCTTTATCTTTATTGGCACAGAGATGACCTCTGATTCTAGGGGTGATCCTGCCACATCTTTCTCGCCTTCCAGTTCTTTGATCTGAATATCACGTGGATCATCTTCATCCGGTGCTTCCTCCTGTACGTGGTAGCATGACAACAATTCCTTGACTATCTTCTTATTCCATTGCTGTACCTCTGTGATAACTTTGAATTCTGGTTCTATAATGAATATAACTTCTTTGATCCATTTCAGGGCCGCATCTATGTTGGGGTTCTCATGCTCAAATGATAAAGTGATTGTAAAGTTCTGTTCGAGTGTCTCCCATGTCTTCATTCCTTTGCACATTTCTTGGTCTGTATACCAATTTGTTGGTATTCCCTCTAAAGTATGAATGAAGTGGTGAGACCACTCCTCTGGTGGCGTCATTTTCCACAGTGTTTTGCACGCCTCCAGGTGTTCTACTAGTGTTCCTAGTCCATCGTATTTCTGTCGGTTGTTCCATATCTATTCTGTACTGAACCTAGTGCACAGTAATCATTTTCATTCATACCAGTCTATGATGGTTTCTTTGTGCATACCCCACCATCTTGCGAGGGTATCCTTTAGTGTTAATTCCAGTGCTAACAATATATGGTTTTCTAATACTTCATCTTCATATTGTGTCAAGAAATTTTCCAAATCATTTAGCCCATGAAAATTGGGTGGTTCTCTGATTTCTGTGCCAATCCACCTTACTGCATGGTCTATTCTGGCACACCTTCTCATGGAGACTTCATGCAGTCTTTGCTTCCAATTTTCTAACCCAGTGTCTGAGTCTTTTGTGCATGAAGTAATGCTCCACCAACTGAGTACCCTGTCTGCAGTTGGGTTTATGTAGTCTGTATCGCACACAGTTGTTCTGTACAACTAGACGATCTCTTCTAAATCTAGACAAGTGGGTTTTGCGAACCTCTTTCCCTCTGATGGGTCAAGTGGGGCTATGACCTTGTAATACCCCGACTCAAATNTTTTCTAGTTTTTAAGTTAATGATGGCCTAGTTTTCGAATGCCCAATCTAGACCAAGTAGTGTTGGGTAAGGTGTTGTGCTGTATACTATTTTGATGACTTCAAAGTCTACCTTAGTGCGCACACCATCCAAATCTATCGTCACTACTTTCAGTCTACCTATTGGTAGGACTCTATGTTGATTTGTGAGTTTTAATTGAACAGTTGAGTATCCCAGTGTGGGTTCTCCCATACATTTCCATGTAGTTTTTGGTAGTACATTCACTTTGGATCCTAGATCTAATATAATATATCCCATATTGAAATCCCCAATGTTATCATTTAGTCTAAATTCTCTACTTGTTCTTCTTCTTGTGTGTAGGTGGTTGACAATTTTCAGTTCTGGCTTCTATTCCATCTCACTGCTACATTTTTCTAGGATCTTTTGCAATATTTTGATAGATGAAGGATCACATAACATTTTGATGCTTGATTGAAAAAAGTATTTGATAGTACTTACTTGTTCCTTGGGTGGTATTCTGCTGGTATGGTCCAGTGATGGCAGCATGTCATATTCCCGGGCTTCCTTGCTCTGCTATGCAGTCAAGGCTATGTCCTCCTTCTAGAATTATTGTTAGGATTCTATAAAGATCTCCTTCTTCTTCTGCACGTCGAACTTATTCTTGGGGTTAGTGTTCCTCTTTACCCATTGATTGTGCATTGGTTCCTGTCGAACTGCATCATCTCCTGTTTTTGTTCCCTCTCAAGTGACTATGTTGATGTTTCCTCCATCATTGCTTGCTTCGGCTGAAATCCACTGAACCTTGTGGTTATTCTGATTCCTTTTTCCTGTATATTCACGAGTAATGTCGGGCATTCCTCTGTATCATGGTCCAATGTGTGACAATACATACAGGTCATTGGTGATAGTGGGCATTCTCATGCATAATGTCTTGGTTGCTGGCAATTGTGACATGTGATTGGTCCTCTCCCACGTCCAAAACCTCCTCTGGCTCATCTTGCTCCTCTGTAGGTTGTGCGATCACCTCATGGCATGTTATATTGTGGTCCCTGATTATACTACGTGAAATTGTATTAGGGTTGTGCCGGGTTGTACTGTGGTTGTGCGTTATTATAAGGTTGTTGCACAGTATTATACTTTTGTTGCACAGTGTTGTATGGGGCTGGGGCTTGAGTGAACTGTGGTGTTGCCTGCCCAGTCATCATTTCTACCTGTACCCTATAAGCGTCGGATGTTCTTTCTCGCATCAACTCCATAGTTCTACAGTCTTTGTCGTCATGGCCGACTGACTTGCAAAAGGTGCAATATGAGTTCGTTGGGACTGTTTGGTATTTCTGAATCATCATGCAATGGTAAGGGTTGTGACCCAGTTTCTTGCATAATTCGCACCATAATCTTCCCTGTGGTAATGGTTTTGGCATTCCCGCTACCATATATTGTGCGAACGTTGGGAATTCATTCTTATGGTATCCTTTGGTTCTGCAGGTAGTGCACCAAACAACTTATCTTTTATACTTGTTCTTATTCTGGTTCAGTTGAAATGTTAAGTTCTTCAGATCCTCCTTCAATTCCTAGATAGCCGGGTCCATATGTTGGTACTGATTCTCTTCCAATTGCTGGGTTGCCTGTAGAGCCTCTGCTTGCGTTTGAAAATTCTGTTGTCATAATGGATATTTTAGATGTGGGAGTAGTGAGCTGACAAACAGATGTCGATGCTGCATATCGGTCATAAGGTGTTTTAACTTCCCTTTTAATCACTTGAATCTTTGATCAATCTCCCATATCGATTCTCCTGGTTTCTGTCTTATTTCAATCATCTTGTTCATATACTGATCCTCTGAGCTCAGCTTCTGGAACTCATTTATCAATAGTTTCTTAATGTTGTCCAGTTTTCTTGTCGTCCCGGGAACATTGTTCGTGTCTAGACTCATGTACCAATCTAGTGCGCGATCTCTTAGCATGATGGCTAGCTACGCGAGTTTGGTGTTGTCATGAGTGATCTTCTTTGCTTCCCAGATATTTGCACAAATGAATAAATGCTTCTCCTCTAAATTCTGGTAATTTGATAGTAGGGTCGTGTCCTGCCATTCTGAATAATGAACTACTACCTCCTCTGCGCAGTGTGGATACTTGACTAAGATTACCTGAACTGGCTCCTCCATTTGTTTCTCCTTGTGTAGATGTACTTCCTACTATCGGACTTCCTCCAAACTTTGGTTGCCTAAACAGTGGTGTTCTCTTTGGTGTATTGGTCGCACATGGGTTTGTGGGTTCCACACTGACATTAATATGAAAGGGATGGCTACTTTATCCTCCTATTCTTGGGCCTCTTGTTTTCCTCTCATATGTAGCGCACATGATTTCCTCAATCTTCTCCACAACCTGGAGATCCTCTACCTCTTCCTCATCACTCACCAATCCCTCCCTTTTGGATACGACTCTCTTCTTAGTGTTTATCTTATACTGGTAGGGTGATCCACTGCACCGTGTTCCTGATGATGCCAAGATCCACTTAAGCTAGTTGTCATCCATCAATATCAGGTCCAAGGGTTCCTCCTCCTTCTTCTCTTTACCCTACCCTCCTTCCATTCCTCCTCTTTCTGTCAGTGCTTCCCCTCTTCCCCCATGCACATAGGGAAGTTTAACTATCTGATTCCAATGTCATTACACCTTTTTTATATAGCAGTATCTTGATAGATGTATATAGGGAATGAATGTACCTTCCTCTTGGTCCTTGTAGAAATTCATGCTCGGCTGCATTGTATGACTTTATTGTGTCTACCAAAAATTCTATGATGAATCCTTCCACAATACTGTCAAGCCAAAAATCGACTACGTGGGTGAATTTTTTGTTCACCTATTGTAGCTACTGGGTCTGTACTAGAGTCCAATCTAGATGTCGAATTCGGTTCGTCGGGTGGTTATCCGTTAGCCTTAAGATCTACTCCTTTAGTATATGCAGAAAGTCACAGAAAAAGATTTTGTGTAAATCTGTAAACACGTATTTATCCATGTATCTAGACGGTGTGATTCTAGGGTTTCTATTGTCTTTGTGTGTAAATTCTATCTCTTTAGTTCTCAACCAACCCTCGATTTCTTCTCTCGTGGGGTTCCAAGGTCTCCACATTCCCTTCTAGCAGCTCATTGCTTCTTCGATGGTTCTTGTCCACTCTATCTCATCTACTCAGTCCTATCTTGTTCCTCTTAACATGGCAATAGAACCATTTGTTGGTTATTTGTTTCCATTTTTGGGTTATCTAAGTTATTGACCCAGGGTTCATTTCATTCAGGATTCCAACAAAGCCTCTAAAACTATCGGCCCTCCTGGTAAACCAAAAGGCAACACAACACCCGAGAGGTACTGCACAATCTCACTCGAGATAGCTCTAAATGTGTCACTGTATGACTTAGGTGTTTACAGTCTAGGATAGATTAGGGGATAAAGGGTTTCTTGAATAAAGCCCTATTCTTCGAACTGGTACTGCAATATACTTACTTCTTGAAATCGCATACATATATTACGCAGTATAAGTCCAGCAAGGTATAACAAATTCACAACAATGTATTAACTCGCTCATCAAATTCAACCATTAGTTGCTAACAGAAAGGAAATACATACATGCATTCACCATATTACACAGATATTACCATGGTTCACCCCTCCCTGGGCTATGTCCACAAAGATTTGGCTCTTGGCTCTTTTATTATGGCAGTTCTTTATTTCCTTGCACTGCGCAGTTACAATTCTTCGCGAACTGGGTAAGATCTATGTGAGGCGAACTAGATCGCACCAGGCTCTACAGCCTGCAGTCTAATCCTTAGATCTTCCTTCCCTCATATCCTTCTTTCTCAACAGCGTACGAAACTCAGTTCATACAACTCAAAAAAAACCCTTGCATATCGCCTACGCTCTAAAACAATAGTAATACTCGAGATCACTCAATAACACTCACAATCCCCTTAAAGACTAACACAAGATCAACCCTATGTGATCCTTTCATATCTATATTTATACATTTCAGGATCTTCAGCCACTTACACAATATTACCAAAACCCTAACCCTTCTTACGTAAGGTTTTTCTCCCATGCGCGTGTTGTTATTCCTCTAGCTGTCGCTTTCCTTTGTGCATGCTTTCTTGCATTCGCGCGTGCTGATCTTTTGCTAGTTGTCACTTCAGTTTTCTGCAAGCTTTCTTTCCCACGATCGTCCTTCTTTCCACTTCGTCTTGGTGCCAACACATCCTGAGCACACATTCATTATGCGGTTCAGTGCTTAAATGCGCAAGTTTTCAACTGGAGCACCACCATGCTAGATTGCATGAAGAGACAGTTAACAGAGTGTCGTGTGCAGAGACACAAAAACTTCGGGTTCGAGACTGTTCTATGTTCCCTTTTCTTCAAGAGGGTACCTAGTATCAATCCTCGAGAGATAGTACGAGGGCACATGGCCTCTCTCCCAGTAGTGTGCATATGGGCAAGCCTATTTCCGCAACAGCGGGGAGGGAGGACCATTGAGGCCTTCGATGATAAATTTTTCGACTGGTGGTATTGGCAGATTCTAGCTATAGAGGACTACCGCTATTCTGTGATCAACTTCTCCAGGGATCCTGATATGCCTGTACCTCCTAGAGCAGAATGAGGAGGGATCCTGATATGCCTGTACCTCCAAAGTTATTTAATTTTTATTTCTTTATATATATATATCAATTTTATGTGTATCAGAGTATCTGACAACTATGTATCTATTATGTATATATGTGGGACCAGTGAATCTAGTAGACTTATTGAGGACCATGCAGTGTCCTTGACCAGAGGCAGGACCAGCCATGGTCGGTGGACTAGCAGCAGGGGGACCTCCAGCCGGAGAGGCTGAGGGAGTTTTGAGATGGGTGGAGCGAAACCTCATTGCACTCACTCGCACAGTTCCTATGGATGAGATCGAATATCTGCCACCATCGATGCAAACTCATGTAGTTGTGGTGCCACAGACCTGGGTCCAACTTTTCCGGTGTTTGGCAAACGTTAGTGTTCACTACGGCAGGGCCAACAGGCCCCGCCCTTAGCTAGGCTGGACTACTCATGTGTCGAGGGAACTTTTGTATATTTGTTTTGAGGGCATAAGTCCTGTGACTCTTACTGGACATATATTTTTGAGGCACTTGCGCCCACCTATGTACTCTGATACTTTCGATATATATGCTTATTTACATATTTTTATGTCTTATGGATTACACTTATTTACAAATGTATTTACATGTGCGTGTGTGTTCTTTTTCTTACATGTGTGCAATATGTCAATATAATACATCATTAGCTAGAGTATCTGTGATTTGATTTAATCTCCTAGGAACATGGATATATGTAACGTAATCAAATCTTCGTTCTAAGAGACGTACCCTAAGGAACTGTCAGTGTAGAGTAGGATCGTAAATGTAGTAAACCCCAATTAACTGAGATATAACCAGCTGAGTGTCTAAGTAGACCTAGAGGTAAGAGATACCATGTGACAAAGTGTCATGAAGCAACTCTAAAATTGCGTTGTATTCGGCGACATTTTTTGTGGCGTCACCTAAAAAAATACCTCCTAAAGATAGCAATTGGCCCTGAGGTGTGAAAATCACCCAAGATATAGAAGAAAGCCTCCGATTGTATCAGCTAGCGCCGTTCGCAAAGCCAAAAAACACCTATGATTCACTTGACATCTACCACAGTGAAAAAGATGACATCCAAAATGACACATCCATAAAACCAAAAAGACAAAAACTAAAAACAAAATGTACAAGAACTAAACATATGTACAAGAAGTCACCCAAGGCGACCCACCTACAAGTAATACTTTTTGAGGTAGAGCCCATTTTTAGGCTCCGCCAAAGAATTTCCCTCAAAGTCCACCAGACGATAAGTTCCCTTCTTTAGAACCTCCTTCATGATGAAAGGTTTGAACCACATGGGTTTGAACTTGCCTGCCCCCAGGGGATCCTTATCTTGGTCATAGACTAGGATAAGGTCGCCTTCAGAGAAAATCTAAGGACGAACGGATCGATCATGATGACACTTGACTTTTTTTTTGTGAGCCTCGTTGGCCAAGGCTGCATCCCGACGCTACTCATCGAGCTACTCAAGATATAATAAACTCTCTTCAAGCAATGAAGTATCTAGAAATAACTGTACTGGCAACTTTAGAGATGGGATGTGGCACTCTATAGGCAAGACTGATTCCATCTCGTAAATGAGTTGAAAAGGTGAGAAACCAGTTGCAGTCTTAACAGACGTTCAGTAAGCCCATAACGCCGAGTACAACATCAAATGCCAATTTGACTTGGCCAAATTGATTGTTCATTGTAGAATAGTCTTAAGGGAATTATTCACATCTTCCACTTGACCATTCACTTGTGGGTAATAGGGTGACAAATGTTCTTGCCTCAACCCAAGATTTGACGTTAACTCGAACATCATTTTATTCTGAAAGTGACTACCATGGTCAGTGACAATCTCTCTCAGGATGCTGAACCTTGCGATTATCTGGTTAAACAAAAAGAGAGTTGTTGTCTCGCCATCATATTTAAACGTTGGCATAGCTTCGACCCACTTCATGAAGTAGTCTAATGCTATGATGATATAACGGTGCCCCCTTGCTGAAGGGGGGTTACATGTAGTGTAATCAATCCCCCACTTGTTGAAGGGGCCAATTGTGATGACGGGAAACATGGGAGCGGGGTGTTCCCTCATATTTCGAGAGAAGATATGACACGGGTGACACTTCTTGACCGATTCAACACAATCTTTGATTAATGTCGGCCAAAAGTAACTGGCTCGTAGAATATCTTAGGCTATTTCCAACCAAGACAAATGACTGCCACATGATCCTGTGTGGAAATTGTTAAGCACTATTTCTGCTTCTTCATCAGTGAGACATTGACAAAGGATGCAATCTACACCTCAACGATACATAGTGTCCTCGAGTATGAGATAGTTCTTGGCCTCATGGTGTATACGACGACACTCATCATGAGAAGCAAAGGTGGGGAACCTCAAAGTATGGAGATAGACTAGTATATCTCCGTACCAAGGGTCCGAAGACACAATAAAAAATATGTCTACTTTAATAGGTGACTCCTCGGGTATCACATCACCTGATTCGACCGAAAGTTCTGAGATGAGTTCTGTGAAGACCAACGACTTTTTTGATTTCACTGAAACAAAATCCAAGTCAAATTCTTGGAGGATAACTATCCATCTATTGATCTTTCCGTCGATTACATGTCGTGTCAACACGTATTGAAACGGATTCTCAACATCAATGACGGTGGTCTTGTGAAACAAGATATAATGACAGAACCATTGGACAACATGAACTATTGCCAACGCAAGTTTTTCAACGTGGGAATAATTGAGCTCTGGTCCAACCAGGCCTCAGCTCAGGTAATAAATCATGTATTCTTCAAGAAAATCATCCTCCTGAACCAAGACCATATCGATGGTCGACTCTGCAGCGACCAAGTACAATAAGAAATCTTTATTATAATTAGGTGGCTGAAGCAGAGGGGTAGACATGAGGGTGAATTTCAATGCTTCGAAAGAGCGTTGAGCGGCTTCATCCCAATGAAAAGGAATGTCCTTCTTTAGTAAACACATGAAACCCTTTGTGATCTCGACATAGTTTGTGATGAAATGCCATAAAAAGTTTACTTTTCCCTGTAAACTCTGAAGCTAATAGACTGTGCATGGGGGAGGCAACTGAACTATCGCCTCAACCTTTAGAGGATCAACCATGATCCCTATTGTCGAAACTATGAAACCTAGCAGATGACCTGACATTACGCAAAAACTACATTTGTTTGGATTCAAGTGAATCTGGTAGTAGTGACATCACTCAAAGATGAGTCGAAGGTGTGTGGGATGATCAGCTCTCTTACAATATCATGATGCTAAATCATCAAGATAAGCCTTGACTATTTGTTTGAGATCGTGGAAAGAAAAAGACATGGCCCGCTGAAAAGTAGCTCCAACATTTTTCAGACCAAAAGGCATCTTCCGATAAGCGAATGTACCACATAGACAAATCAAAGAAATTTTTTGTTGGTCTTTGGGTTTGATCTGTATCTGATTTTATCCCAAAAAACCATCCATGAAATAAAAGTCCTTGCAACCTACACATTCATCGACTATCTGGTCAATAAATGGCGTGGGGAAATTATCCTTTGGACAGGCCTTGTTCAAATCATGGAAGTCCGTACATACGTGAATCGTACCCTATTTTTTGTCAACTGGAATGGGATTTGACACCCATTGAGTCAATTGGAAGGGGTAGATGAAACCAACTTTAAGCAATTTCTCTACTTTAACCTTAATATTTGTTGTTTTCTTAGGATTAACTGGATGAAGCTTCTGCCGGACTAGCTTAGTGTCAGGATATATCATGATTTCATGTTCAACGATTCTTGGATATATGCCTAGAATTTCCTCGTAAGAGTAGGAAAACACGTCGTAGAATTCTTTAAATAAATCCTTGTAGATTTGAATCTCCTCAGGGGAGCAGTCCACTCCGACGAAGACATTCTCCATGACACCAAGGGTTCTGGAGATATCAACAGGTATCATTTTAGTATGGTTTCCATATTTCCTTCAACATAAACTGTGTGTAGCCAAAGGATTGATAGGACAAGACCTATCTCCAGTCATATTCAAAGTGAATTCACCTACTTCAATTCTTCTTAACTTTGGGAGGAAATAAGATCTGTGATGGAGATGATCCCATGGTCTGTTCCGATGAGTCATTGCCTCAATAATCACCTCATCTGAGGGAAAGACTAATTCTAAAGAATCAATATCAATGAGGGAACCTTGAGCCCAAATAGGCTCAAGAACCATATCTAACTCCTATGTGGGAGTCAGATCAGGATCGACGGAAGCTTGCTGGACTATAGAGTATGTAACCTCTATCGTGGAAAAAGGCATGGCCATGCCATGGTGCCCTGTCCCTTCCATCATGGCTAATGGGGAAGGAAAAGTCCACGGATCATCAAAGTAAGTTGTACGAAATGACGAGACTTGAAAATTTTCAACCTTAGGCTGGTTGGGGATAGTTGATATGAACTTAACATCGCCAGAAGGAGGTGGGTAATTGAAAGTACCCATCAAAGGTGGTCACAAACCAAAACCTATGTTGACAATGTTGGGTTGAGGGTTATCAATCATCGAGACCATGGATGCCCCTGATGAAGGGTCGAGATGGGAGAAAGACAACTAATCAATGGACACGACCCGACCCTCGTGTGGAAACAGCAAGACCCGAAAAATTGTAGCGACCACTGCCTGCATATCATAGGTCCAACTCCTTCCTAACAAGAGATTGTAGTCGAGAGACGCATCAACCACTTCAACCTCGATGCACATGGTCTTCCCCCCCCAACTACATGGGGAAAGAGGGGATGATTCCATGTGGTCGGAACGAATGACCGTCGAAAGAGGTAATAAGAGTAGGTGATGGAGACAAAACAGGTTGGCCAATGGCCTTCCAACACACCAATGACATCACGCATGTCGCGGTGCCCTCATCAACGACCGTGCAGAAAATGTTCCGGGTAAAAATTTTCGTGGTCTAAGCCACTACTATCTGAAATGCCATGTGGTAAGGGAGACAAGGTTTTAAGTCAGTCGTATCAAGCATGATCGTTCCCGGATTACAAGTCTCAGAAGATCCTAAGGCAGCTAATAGACCCTTTCTCTAGGAAGGGAAGCTCTGGAGGACCTCCAAAGCAAACATTTCACAATGGGTTTGAGACAAATCCTCCACCACGGAGTAGTTCTGGGTGGCCCTTGCGTTTGGATTGTGGGAAGCTTTCTTGAATGCAACTTTTGGGATGTGTTTCATTGTTTTTCCCAACGTATTCTCAATCTGGAGAGGAAGAGGTGGGTTTTTGACTTCTTTACTCTTCTAAGAGGTGTTTGGCATTCTGTAGTCATGTGCCCTAGTTGTTATACCAACGTTACCTTTCAAAATATGCACATTCGCAGATGAAGTATTACTCAAAGATGGAGGGGGTCCCTGACTACCCCCTTTCACGCTTGAAGAGGCTTGAGTTAAATTTTTCCCATGTGAAAATGGGTTTGTTAACACGGTAGGTTGTTGCTGTGCCAATAACTTATGGGCCTCCGCAAGCCGAGGGCATTGGTGAGTCGGATGGTCTTCCATGCAATGGTTACACAGATGCTTTGACTTCTTCTTTTCTGTGTTGCCCCTGCCAACATTATTGCTAGGTTTCTTATCCCCCTTACCCTTCTTTCACTGTTTCTTCTTTATGTCAGGCTACTGGGTGGCCTTCAGGTTTTTCGATTGCACATTGTGTACATCCGACATTTGAGTAGGGGGAACAGCCGAACCAGTGGTCTAGTTGGCCATTGTCTGTTGTATTGACAATTGTTGTAATTGATTTGACAGTTGATTAACGGGCTTCGTTTGCACTGAACCAACAATACCATCGGCATATGGTCCAGATCTTTGTCTGGTCTTGTCAAATATCGACCTCGGTGCATCTAGAAAAGCTTCGTAAAGTAAACCAAACTAAGAGTAAATTAGTTCTAGCTGTTGAGCTCTCATTATCGCTTTTTCTTCTGAAAAGACCCTCGACATTGCTACGTCTTTAGATAACTGAGGTACCAAAGACTTAAGGAACCACTCAAGCAGGAATGATGGTTGGACTGGTACTTTTATCAAACTCTTCCAGAGTCTCCATTCTCAAATGTGATTTGAGATATGGTCTGCCTTTGTCTGCTCAAAGTTGGCCAGCAATTCGATGTCGGCTTCGTATCTCACAAGTAATTGAAAATGGTTTAATAAAACCATTGCCAATTCACCAAAGGTAGAGTATCTTGAGCAGCCAAGCTCAATGTACCATTTCACATCACTCCTGATGAGAGTGCGTTGAAACAAATGCAACTGGATGGAGTCGTCTCTCAATTAGTTGGATGAGCACCATAGATGGAAGGTAGTCACATGATCGCCTGGATCTTCATTAGGCTTAGCTTCAAACTTTGGAATGTCCGAAGGCAACTTGGTTGACATAGGAGGCCAATGCGGATCGTGATAGATGGGTTCATTTAATAACCTTGTCAAGTCTGGCAAGTGCAAAGTTGCTAGAAATGGTAATTTGGGTTGTTGATTATAACTGGGGAAAAAAGAGCCTGGAGTTTGGCTAGCACCAGGTTGCCAGGAAAAGTTAGGTTGTTGGCTAGGGTTCTGGTAATAACCATGGCCATGACCAGCGTACAGGTTCTATGCTTGTTGAGACGTCATCGATTGACTCTTATAATAGGACGTAGACAGTTGGGCTTGCATTGCATTCCAAGGATTTTGGGAAGGGTTTCCCCCTACCGATCCGATGGGCATAGATCCTGAGACTTGCCCGGGGTTCCATTTGTTAGAAAAATAGGACCATGGAGAAATAAAATAAAACAAATTTGGAAACAAAACACAGAAGATACACAATACAATAGAGACACAGATTTACGTGGTTCACCCAGTGTGGGCTACGTCCACTAGAGAAATTGCCAGGTCCTTCCTTTATTATTATCCATCATATGAAGGGATACAACCTACAACA